>JZKD02S1647384.1:282652-294073 GCA_000966675.3 Picea glauca | reverse complement strand
ATTTTTAGTTTCCAGTAACAACTGACATTTTCTTATGGTTGGTTCTTGTGTGACAACCATGAATATAAAGAATGTTGGTTCTTGTGTTAACAAAATTCATTTCGTTACTTGTTCTTTTGCTGTTATGATAAGAATTTGCCCATATTTTTACTGGAAAATGTATTCTATCAATGTGAAAACATCACTGAGTATAAGAAATCCCTTTCTTTTGTTTTGTATATCAGTGCCTATGAAGTAAAGTGCAACAGAGTATCATTGGAAAATAAATGTTCATAACTGGTAAATGAGACGAAAAAATGGAATGATGGTCGTGGAAAAATGGAGTAATGATAGTGAATAAGGTCTCGTACCCCCCCCCAACTTAACTTGTTGCATGTCCTCATGCAACGTGGAATAAGTCGTAGAAGTGAAAAATGAAAGGGAATTGGAGGAGGGAAATTTCCAAATTATTCATTGCTAGCAGTTGAGGAATTACATGATTAAAGTTTAGAAAATAACATACCTCCACTTACCCAACATGTTGATGAACTATGCAATAGGAATATGGCTGATGCGGCTGCTAGGTCATGGAAGATGTCACTACTGCAGGATCATATGGAAATTGACTATTGCTGTAGTTGTGACGACTGTCTGTTGGATCATAGAATGTGAAGTGGAGGAAGTTGAACTGTTGTTGAATGAATCATGGAAAAGAGAAAGTGTGAAAGTGGAACTGCAGTAGTCTTATATGGCTGAAGTCATGCTACTGTAACTACTGATAGAGTCATGAAAAATGTATAGTCTTCACCCGCTGCGAAACCTGATGGTACAATTCTAATCATGCGAATGAATGTGTCGATGTCGAGCATGAAAAGAATTCATTGGATTACCGAACAATGATGAATTTCGTTAACCAATGCGAGGCAAATCACCATTGATGTCAATGAGTGCCAAGGTACCCGAGTACATCTAGCGAAGTGCGAATAGATGTGTTGATGTCAAGCCACTTACAAGATCTAACGATCAAGGGACATTGATGTATTCCCATGATTGTCAGTGAGAGAGCTTGCCATTAAGGTATGAAAGCCTCAAGGTACTCAAAAAGGAACTCTAGTCTATATCCTAGATAAGGTGTTGAGGTCGATGGGGTAAGACTTTTTGAAAGGTGGGCCTTAGGGAATCCCACATCAGTCAACGCGAGTTTGTAAAAATATTGGTATGATTATAGATGTAATGATCTCAGAAGTAACATGGTTTATGATAAGGAATCAAGGAAATGTAATCATGGAAAAGAGAGTTTGTTTTATTCAAAAGGAAAACTGGAGAGGCAAAAATGAACTGAAAAAAAGAAAATAAAGGAAATGATGTATGCTACTCAGAAAAATAGGTGTGTGGAATCATGAAAGTTAAGGCAGTGGAAGATGGTTTCAACATAGGAATGATTTATCGGCTTTGAAGGAGAAATGGGACAGTGTTACATCATGAAATTGGTGAAATGTGGAAATACAGGTATCACAGCATGGTGTATCAGCATGTTCATTGTGTAACAACAAACATCAAGATGCGCAAAAAGTTGTTGTGTATCAGCAAATTGCTTCTGCGTATCAGCAAACGGATGTTGTGTAACAACAAATGTTATGATGTGTAACAACTTCTGTTGAGTAACAAATCCTTCAAGCTATCTAACAAACATGGTTTTCTAAAAAAAAAATGTTTTGATTCATGAAAATCACTGCAGCACGGGATGCGCTTGACTGTGAACCTGAAAATCTTAGTACAAATTTCTGCATAAAAACTATGAGATTTGCGAAAAACATATCATGCTGAAATAAATGCAAATGCAGCAAATCAAGGAAATAGACTGTGTTTTTATACCTGTTTCCTTTGCATACTTATTTGTCTTAACTGTATCAAATCTGCATAATAACCAGTAGTTGATAATTGTCACTAAAGTCCTTGAATGTTGTCTATCAAATTTACCCAAGAAATTAGTCAAGCTCCTCCATTGATTTTAATTGTTTTTCTACATAATCATGAATAATTAGAGCATATAGATCCAGTAAGCAAACAAAACAGTTGATCCTACAATATAATGCCTGCAAAAACACGTTAATCATAATGTGCATGGTGGGACGATAAATGACAACATAACCCCCAATTTCCCACAAAACTCTTCTATGCTCTACGTGAGGATGAGATGGAGATCCAAATCATGATTTCGGCACTTGAACGAGGTGGCTTATTAAAAGTTTTGTACATATCAATGACTCGTATATAACTAACAAAATCGGAGGGATCAAAATTTTGGGTGTTTGTCAGCCTAGATTTGCCTTCCATATTACATCTTTGACCTGGAATTGGTTAATCGAAACACTCTTTCCAGACTCCTTTGTCTTAGAGAAATATCCAAGACCAAAATTCCAGGGACATTGTTGTAATGTATTAGATCTCAAATAATCATATGAAATATATTAATGGAGAATTCATGACCTTTTGATATTCATGTCAATTGCAGTGAATCTAGATGTGTCCTTAATGCGAAGATAAAGATATATCCTGTTTTAGCAAATTTTCAACGAAGTGATCATCAAGAATTTAACGTGTACTCCTGTGACTAGTCTCGATACTCTCTTGTTCACAAGCATCCAATGCCATGTCCCTGGTACCTCACAAGATAGGATAGAAATTGCCTGCCAGTTATCATTAGCACATTCACAGACACTAGTCCTCCTCTTATCTCAGACGATGAAACTTCGGCAATTTATATTGGAGTAGTGATTGATGTGACACCAACACCAAAGCCTACTAAAATCCTACCAAGAATAAATACATATGAATCTGGTGTAGCATCCATACAGACTGATCCAATCACAAAAACAAAATCAGCCAAAAGAGTTGTTTTCTTGCGCCCATAAGTATCATTAAGCCATCCACCTAAAGAAGCTCAAATGATAGCACCTGCTACTGCCATGCTACCAATAGTTTCCTGTAGAAATGTACTCTCATTCATTGTTTTAAATTCATCACGAATGTAGAGAAGGTCTCCTGATATGAAAACTGTATCATAACCAAAGAGTAAGCCACCAATACCAACAGCCATTGCTAAACCAAAGAGATATGCCAATAATAAAGCCAATAGCATTCATTCCAGAAACCATAAGAGATAGCAATAAGGCGGTTTTATTTGAAACAAAACCAACTAGCTCAACAATAGTGGGGCTGTAATACATAACAATATTGATACCAGTTAATTGCTGAAACACCTGTAGACCAACCCCCAAAAGTAAAGCAAGTCTTATTTCCTTTTTGCTAAACAAGGTAAAGTATCTAATTCTTTCCATGGGCTGCACCTGCTGAAGCTCTTCTTCAACTGCAGAAGAGAGCTGTTCAATTTCACCCTTCAAGCGGTCTGATTCATATATTTTTATAAGAACTGCAACAACTTCAACTTGCTTGTTCCATAAAGAAATCTGTCATTTCTTGAGCATGAGTTTGACTGTTGTTAAAAACCGTCCATCCCGAAATTGAGCTTTTTCATGTCCCAAAAAATCAAAACTGCTCTCAAACCAAGAAGAATTTTGGTTGATCGTCCTCATGTCAACTAAATAAGACCATTCTGCACAAAACCCGTGTCCCGGATTTTTGAAATTTGTCACTGTTTTCTCACAAAATGCACTCGAAGTTGTCTGTCTATAAATGAACATTAATTGACGGAAATTTTTTAGATCGAGAGTTTCTCATTTCATATGTGAGTTGGGTCTCAATATCATGATGGAGATCTCGACTAAAATAAACTATTACTGCATCCTTGTCCAAATTATAAATCATAAAAACTTCTATCAATGGATTTCACGAATGAATCAACTAATTGATTGATCTGAGCTACATATTAATGCTTATTTTTAGCTATTCTTTATAACGGTTTTGCATTCTTGTAGCGTGCAGTGGATAGGCATGATCTGGTTGCTTCAGTATCTAGACTAATTGAACATACATAATATATGATGTAGTTCAATATGATACCGTTGATTTCCATCTCTCCCGGATGCCACATCAACAAACAACCGATTAATCTCAAATCTGAAATCATATACGATCATCGTGAAGCGTGATTGGAGGGACATGTACTGGTTTTTCATTAATACAGAGTTTCTAATAATAGGCAACCCAACTAATCATCCTTTTTTTTTTAAGCAATTGGTTTTGATTCAATTTGAAAAAATTTGTGGACTATCGGTAACTAAACTACGAAGATATAGGCAGTGGAAATTGGCCCATATTTCTCCATTAACAACATAGTCCAGTTATAGATATGAATCCTGAATCAAATTCTAAAATTATCTAGAGAAATTTCGAGCTTTCCTATTATTGAAAAGATACAAATAGAATTCAAGCCTAAATGCTTATTGGAGATGAGAAGGTGGAGCAGTAAACCATTGAATTCATTTTCTTGCTACGTGGATGCGAGAGAAGACTAATGATAGGATTGATTCATTTGTTTGTTTTGTAGGTTGTAATTCAAGGGATGTTGCAGCAACTCAAACCAAGATATGCAAATATATTCAATCTTTGTTACAGCAAAAACGTCATTGTTTCAGCAAGTAAAATTCACTGTATCAGCATGAAAATTTTTGTTGTAACAACATGAAATTTTTTTTCTATAACAAGTTGTTGTGACAACATGTAAAATTTCGCTGTAACAGTGACTATCTCAGCATGTAAAAATTTCATTGTTTCAGCATAGAAAAATTTCACTCAAACAACATGTAGAATTTTACTGTTTCAGCGACTGTCTCAGCATGTAAAAATTTCATTGTTGCAGCATGTAAAAAAAAAAAAAAAATCACTGTTTCAGCATATAAAATGTTGCTGTAACAAAGACTGTCTCAGCATGTAAAACAAATTTCACTATTTCAGCATACAAAAATTTCACTGTTCAGCATGTAAAAATTTCACTGTTTCAGCATATAAAATGTTGCTGTAACAACGACTGTCTCAGCATGTAAAAAAAATTCACTTTCAGCATACAAAAATTTCATTGTTCAGCATGTAAAAATTTCATTGTTTTAGCATGCTGTAACACCATGTCAAAATTTCACTGTTTCAGCATGCTATAACAGCATGTAAAAATTTCACTGTTTCAGCATGCTGTAACAACATGTAAAAATTTCATTGTTTCAGCATGCTGTAACAACATGTAAAATCGGTTTTATTTGATTTACTGTTAAGCATGTTAAAACACTCATTCTTGAAATCCAAATCATCCCTATTTTCTGATCCTCGCGATCGCACTAAGCGTGGAGGAGAGCATACTTATTCTAGAAAAAATAAAATCCTACCTACACTACTCTAATTAGAAATGAGACATTAGTTACATATAATCAAAGAGCTAATGTAGCCATGCACGCAACAGTAATAAAAATATTTTATCTTTCAATTTCACAATTGACAGTCGAGAATATGTATGAGCGTGCAAAATTAGTTGTCGAAATTGTAAATTAAGAAAATAAAAAGAAAAACTAAATGTATCTAACCTAGTACTCGCTTGAAACCATCGTTCGATCAGGCTTTCATAGGTGTGTTGTTCCTTTCTCAGATCATGTTGTAACTCCTCTTCATCTTCCTCGATCTCCTTTTCAATCAATTGTTCGTCATCGGATGCATCAGAGTCTTCAGATGTTGGATCATCAATTGTTTCTGGAGGAGTATTTGAATGTTTGATCCTTGTCAAAATCTCTTCTTCGTGGGAAGAGGAAATCCTGACATCTGCAAGGATCTGAGTGAGTAGTTCCAAGATGACATTCATTGTTAAATCATGTTAAAAGAGGATTCTTACAGCACCCAAATCAAAATGAAAAACTTAAAAAAAACACTCTTGCTAAAACATAAAAAAAAATTACTCTTCACAGTTGCAGAAGTTAAAACGTTCCTGATAGTTGGTTAAGGAGAACATGAACAATATCCATTCAAGTAGCTTCTAAGACCCCTAGAACCAACACATGTAGATCATGCTTGCAAAAATTTAAACTAATCTTGCAGAAATTGAAATTTACACTAACTTGCAAAAATTGAAATTTACACTAACCTACATGTCCTTACCCATATGTCACCTTAGAGTTAGGAGCATATCTAATCACACTTGCATGAAAAAGAAATTTAAACTACCACACTTGCATGAATTGAAATTTACACTACCCTACATGTCCTTACCCGTATGTCACCTCGAAGTTAGGATCATGTCTAATCACACTTGCATGAATTGAAATTTAAACTACCCTACATGTCCTTACCCATATGTCACCTCGAAGTTAGGATCATGTCTAATCACACTTGCATGAATTGAAATTTAAACTACCACACTTGCATGAATTGAAATTTACACTACCCTACATGTCCTTACCCGTATGTCACCTTAGAGTTAGGATCATGTATAATCACACTTGCATGAATTGAAATGAAAAAGAAACTAATACCTCAATCCATTGTGCTTCCCTGACAACGACGCCAAAATGTTAGGCGGAAATATTGTCATTTAATTCCGTTGCAGTATTTGCCCAACCATTTACTTTTTCAATCCGAGGTTTGTAGGCTTATGAAGAACACACACTATATATGCAGGACTAAAGTAGAAGTAATCTAATCTAAATTGCTGAAATGAAACTAATCTAGGAAAGCAGGAAATTGCATAAAGGAAAAGCAATACAACATGTGAAGAGTTAACGACAAATAACATATGTGAGCTCACACAATATATCAATCTCAAATTATATTACAATAKTCAAATGAMAAAACATGAAAGAATAACAAAGCTAAGAATCCCCTTCTCCTAATTACAAGACTATCTCCAAAAACTCAAGCTAATCAAATGAAGAGAGAGCACTCTCTTATATACATGAAGAAGATAACCATCTCATAATTGTAGATCCACTATTCTCTCAACCTATTTCCCATTATTACAAAATATAATCCCTTTAAATCCTCACACATATCTCTCATATATCTTAGATAAGATATTCTAACCAAATCTCCATGATCTTCTCCTTGGAATGCGATTGAATTATCTCCTCAAATATTGAAATGGTGGAGAGAAGTATTCAAGAAGTCCTTTGAATTAATCCTTCATATATTCCTACACATTACAAAGATCACACATATTTGAGATATATATGAAAACATGTTGATTTTCTAACATTTAATCACAAATTCTTTTTAAATACTAAAATGAATAAAGTGGAGAACAATAAGGTGAAACCCAAGTATATTTATGGAAATGATATCATAAAAGGTTAATGGGGCGATGAAATGTGAAGAATGATGAAGGGAAAGGTGGATGAGAATAGGACATTTCTGAGCCCCAACATACAACAAAGGGTTTAAAAGGTGGGAAATACTTTATGTTATTAGTTGATGATTATACAAGAATGACTACAATTTTCTTTCTTAGGAATAAGTCATAAGATTTTGAAAACTTCAAGGTCTACAAGGAAATGGTTGAAAATTAGATCGATTCAAAAATCAAATGTTTGAGATCTGATAATGGAGGATAGTTCACTTCAAAGGAATTTATGGAATAATGCAACAAGCATGGAATAAAAACACAATTATTCGTTGTTAGGACACCTCAACAGAATGGAGTTGTTGAAAGAAAGAATAAAACAACACAGGAAATGGCTCAATCTTAATGGATTCCAAATTGACAAATATCTTTTGGACACATGCAATGCATACAACTGTTCACATTAAAAAAAAATTAATGCTAAAAAAAATACTGACAAAATTCCCTACGAGCTATGGAAAGGAAGACCAACAAATGTGAAGCACTTCAGAGTATGTGGAAGCAAATGCTACATCAAAAGAGAAGATGGCATAATGATAAAGTTTGACTCTTGTGTAGACAAATGAGTACTTGTTGGTTACTCATGTACAAGGAAAGAATACAAGAATTACAATTTGAGGTTGAACAAAGTTGTGGAAAAAATCAATGTAACAATTGATGAAATAGGTGGACGAGAGTTAAAGGAAGAAGAAAATGAATCAATGGAACTGTTTTATGAAGTAGAAGCAGAAGATGAAGATGAAGTAGAAGGGGAATATGAAGAGGATCGGACAAAAGTAGAAGAAAAAGTTCAACAAGTGCCTCCAAAAATACCTGGCAAACAAGTATAGAAGAATCATCCTTTAGATCATATTGTCGGAAACACAGATGCAAGAGTTGAGACTAGAAGAAGAATCCATTCACCAAAACAAACACACCTAGCACTCTCATCTACGATTCAACCAAATAGTTTTGAAGAGGCCAACAAGGATGAATTTTGGAATAAGGCCATGGATGAATAATTGGATCAAATAGATAATAATGACACTTGGGAATTGGTTACAAGACCAAAGAATAAAAATGTGATTGGCACAAAGTGGGTATTCAGAAATAAATTGAATGAAGATGGACAAGTTACAAGGGACAAAGCTAGATTGGTATGTAAAGGATACTCACAGGATGAAGTAATCCACTTTGAAGAGACATTTTCTCCAGTTGCCAGAATGGAAGCAATCCGATTGCTACTAGCTTATCCATGCTCCAAGAATATTAAAGTGTATCAGATGGATGTGAAATCAACTTTTCTAAATGAGGAAATTGAAGAAGAAGTCTACATTGAACAACCATAAGGATTTCAGTTATCAGAGAACGCAAATTATGTGTGTAAATTGAAGAAGGCCTTGTATGGTCTAAAACAGTCTCCTAGAGCATGGTACTCTAGAATGGATAAATATCTACAATAGGTAGGGTTCAGAAAAGGAAGTGAAAACAACAACCTCTACGTCAAGGTAACTCAAGATAGTAATTTATTAATTAAAGTTTATGTTGATGATATTATTTTTGGAAGTACTGATGACACGTTAAGCCATAAATTTGCAAAGGATATGCATAATGAATTTGAAATGTCATTACTTGGAGAAATTTCCTTCTTTTCGGGTCTTCGGATACGTCAAAGCAACCAAGGAATTTTTATTTCTCAAACTAAGTATATCAGAGAAATTCTAAAGAGGTTCAAAATGGAAGATTGCAAACCAGTTACCACTCCTATGCAAACTAGTTGCAAGTTGAGCAAAGAGGATGATTCAAAGTCTACATACCAGAGGAAATACATGTCAATGATTGTTAGGCTACTATATGTGACAACATCGAGACCATATGTAATGCAGGCAATTGGACATGTGGCACGATTTATAGAAACACCAAAGGAATCACATGTATTAACAGTGAAGAGGATTTTCAAATATCTTAAAGGAAAAAAAGAGTTTGGATTATGGTATCCAAAAGGAAAGGATCTATCACTTATTTCCTACAAATTCGATGCAGATTGGGCATGTTGCATTGATGACCGATGAAGCACAAATGGAGCAGAGTTATACTTGGGTGAGTGTTTAGTATCATGGTTAAGCAAGAAACAATCATCAATATCCTTTTCTACAACCGAGGAAGAGTATATTTTAGTAGCAACATGTTGTACATGGGTTCTATGGATGAAAAAAGATTTGACAGATATACAGGTTGAGTATGATGAGCCCATTCCAATCTATTGTGATACTACAAGAACCATCAATATCTCAAAGAACTCGATGATGCACTCCAAGATGAAGCACATTCCAATAAAGTATCACTTTCTATGGGAATAGGTTGCAGAGAATAACATCAAAGTTGAATCTGTGGGCACAAAAGAACAAGTGTCATACATATTTACACAACCTCTTCCAAGAGAATCCATTGAGTATCTTTGCCAGAGACTTGGAGTAATTTCTACTCCAAAATGAATGTTTTTTAATGCTTATCTTATATGTCTTAGATCTAAACAAGGAAGCACCTTAAAGATGAAAATTCAGGTCACGAGATTAGTTTCAGGAAGAGTTTAGTCAGGGGGAGTATCCCCAAGGAAAATTCAGTTAGGAGGAGCAGCCCCAGATGGAAAAATAGCTTTGCCATTGATGACAAAGGGGGAGAGATTTATCAGATATAGAACACAGAGGCATGGTTCTAGTGGGGACGATGGTCACATGGAGATCAGGAGTGATATGACTTTAGTATTGCATACGAGTGTTTCCATCAATGCCAAAGGGGGATATTGTTGATTAATTGGGTTGGTTGTCATTGATGTCAACCCTTTAAGAAAGTCTGGTAGCGAATTCCGGTAGAAAAAAGGTTTGGGTAATGGACCCAAGTTTGTTTGATGGATAATGGTATGATTTTTGATATATTTGTAGGTAATACTATTCTAGATGGATAGTACATGTCATTCCATTTTCAGTGGTATGTGTAATGACACATTATTCCTCACGGTTAAAGAGTTATGGCAATGTGAAGATGGAGAACCCTCATGAGTCATCTAGAAGCCCGAAAAAGTCAAAGTGTTTGCAAAATAAATTATTTAAAT
Source organism: Picea glauca (assembly GCA_000966675.3). Taxonomy (NCBI): domain Eukaryota; kingdom Viridiplantae; phylum Streptophyta; class Pinopsida; order Pinales; family Pinaceae; genus Picea; species Picea glauca. The sequence continues at coordinate 283,667 of JZKD02S1647384.1, read as the reverse complement.
AATAAATTTAATGGAAAACTCCTTAAAATAAAGGAAGTGGGATGCTACATGAAAGTATAAATAAGAGGCAAAACTCTCTCATTTAATCACACTTGAACATATTGAATATATTTTGTTGTGTAAGGCTTATTGCAAGTACTCATTGATACATATGAAGTTGCGAAAGTCTGAGGTAGTACAAAGGGTTGACGAAGAAAGTTTCGGAATTACAATGAATACTAAAATACCCTAATTTCTAAGGTGTACGGGGGCTGACATTGTATTAGGGTGCGTACATACACGGGCTAACAATGTATTAAGGTGTGTACATATGCGGGTTGACAGTGTATTAGGGTGGGTACATGTGGGTAAAGCCATGGAAACTTGAGAATATGAAGATGAAGAGGTTATAGATTATGAGATAAGTCTCCCACGAAGGTCTATAGTGCTCAGATACATTAGATCTATCCATTGGTTCAAAAGGTATGTCTTATTTCTATGAATAGTTGGATTTTGATGTATGCATGAGAAATGGTTATGGAGATTTGAGGATTATCCCTAGAGAGACTAGTAACTGCATGGGATCTTCTGTATAAGTCATATATATAGAAATACAATGTTGGTATATTATCATTGATACTTCTTGTTAGAGTTGAGGCACATCTTGTATTTCTTGGCATATGGCTAAGGGTTTTTGTGGTACATGGTTGAGATATTGTATTGGTTGATGTATTGAGAGGTTGAATATCAAAAAGTGTTAAGAACCAAACATCAATATAGCATAGAAAAACCTCAGGAAAAGTACTCAATGCCTTGAAAAAGAGATAATTTCAGATAATAAGCCTCTTCGAGGGGGCAACCCCTTTTTACCCCACTTAAATGTTCAAGTACAAGATGATTCAAAATGAAAATGTCTCCTTCGTATATATAGGAGACTAGGAGGTATAATTACGACTAATGGCCTAAAGACGACATAAATAAAATAACATTACTAATATAATATGCCCCAATTAAGGGGTAATGAGCCAATATTAGG
>JZKD02S1647384.1:248892-260849 GCA_000966675.3 Picea glauca | reverse complement strand
CACGCTTGGCCTATTTATTTCTAGTTTGTGTCTGATGTTACATGAACTTGTCATTTATTGATAGATCTATTTTCAAGCTAATATCAATAGAGTAGGAAGTGGTCGTATCTTGTTTTTTCCATAGAGCTCAGCGAGGAGAAAAGGATTGGAGCGCAACTCGGAGTGTGCAGGGACAAACGTCGATTAAGAGGTACTTATGTTATCCTTCCTTCTCATGTATTAGTTTAGATATATTTGAAAGGAAGTCAGTGTCCACGTTAAGAATTTTTATGTCTAGGGTTAAGGTCAAGCCTTAGAGGCGATCTACCTATCCACAGGGAGATTTTCCTACAACACCGGGGGTTCACGATGCAATTTTCCTCAAAATCCCAATTGACCAAACCGCAAAAGCATGGATGTACGCCACGTGTACTCCAGAGGAATGGTCGAGATGGTATTTGATGTTAGAAGAGGGCTGCCTCTATTACCAGGCTCACTCGATGTGACCGGGTGCTAGGACCATAGGCTTAGCTTCAAAGACGCTTATCGATGTTTCAGGGTTCGGGGTTTCGAGATGTGAGATGACGAGGGAATTTTACCCTTCAAACTCCTGAATGTCGATATGCCGATGTGACTAGATCTTGCACTATGCATCACTGGATCGGACGACCTAGATTTAGTCTTGAAATATAGGCACTTTCTCTGACGCTATATATCAGGTAACTTGGTAGCCCTGAAATCTCGATGACTGTTGATCTGCTTCATCGCTTGATCCTTGCCATTGAAATCAGACTACTCGCTCACTTGATTTAATCCCAAAATGGACTTCTTCTGTGAGTTGTGCTCAGTGCTTATGGCTGCAACCTTTGAATAAAACTCATCTGACCGGTTTTCAAAACCCCACTTTTGTGCGTTTACACCAGAGGCCTAAAATCGGAGAGGAAAACACCCCTATACAAGAAATGTTTCTAACATTAGGCTCCATGGGGGATAGAGTCATCCCTGTGATGCTCTAAGAACTCATTTTGCAGTTCCAGTGCCTTGCTACTGGGCTATGGAGTCAAGCTCAAAACATCTCACTTCTGAAAATATAGGCCGAAAAGTAAAGCAAAGCAAGAAAAGCTACATGCTCAAAGGATCTTATTTATATACAGTCCTAATGCTAATAAAATATTTTACATGGGGCTAGGTGAAAGAAGACTTCCACCATAGCGATTCAAGCAACCTCCTTGATAGAAGCTCCTTCCTTCTGTCGATGATCACTAGCAAATGGTGTAACCGTGATAGCAGAACGACTACACTCTTCAAATTCTCCTCACAGGCTAAAGTTGATATGAAATAGGGTGACTCCAAGGCATAAAGGGCATGCCACTCCATGTATTCGTTGACAGGGTCATAGAATGAGCAACGAATTTTGGAAAATTGGTGACAGACAGCCTCCTGTGCTACACAGTTTTCCACCTGTGGTTGAATATCTCTAATAAGCACAGGTAGGAGGACAACTAACGTAGGATCACTAATCTCAGGCGATGGTCGTCCATTGATTGGCTCCGGATAGAAAATGAAATGTGTGTTCAGGTGCTCCTCTGGTTCCTCCTCCTCTTTGTGCACTCTCCCATCTTGTAAAAAGGGAACGGTCTCCTGATCCTTCTCTTCAATCCCAAATGTAAATACATCATGGGAAATCTCATGAAGGAAGAAAGAACAATCCTCTTCCACAATGTCTTCTTCGTTTAAATCTAAGACAATAGGCTCAATGGAGGAAGATGCTAACGCATCCAAGAAATCTTCAATAATCTCTTCAAAAGAGTTGCTTAGATAATCTTCCTTGAAGACTGGAAAATTCTCTTCGCTCTCTTCATATTCCAATTTTGCACATTGGGGAGTGGGGAATATTGCCTGCTCCACTAGTTCACTCAGGTCATCTTCTTCCTCCCAGGCTGGAAAATCCTCTGCATAGTCTTCATATTTCAACCTTTCTAATTGGGCAGAGAGATATTTCACCTGTTCCATCAGCTCACTCAGGGAATCCTCTTCCCCCCCTGGGATATTCATCATTTTCAAAAACCACCTCTGATGCAGATGAATGGGGAGGAGAAAGTACTGAGTTCTTATCTAGGTCATCAAGACCATATTCACAGCCTACGTCTGAAACAGTTTTATCTCGCATATAGTTGTGGTATCCCCCACAATAGTTATGAAAAATTGACTCAGAGGGATACAACTTCTGACAGTAAGCGGTGAAAGCTGCATGGAACTCACTGAGGGAAGAAATGCTAGCAGGGGGTAAAGAATGATACCATCTACGCGCATCCCCTGCTAACGAGAACATGAACATCTTCAGTAATACATCCTCATGATGTATCTCCCACTGACGCATGAGTTCATGAAATTCACTGAGGTGTTGAGCAGGGTTGTCCTCTTCACATTTTCCAAATATGGTAAAATAATCGTCCCATTCATTTGGAGAGGGGACAACATCAGGAAAACCAGGGATAGCAGAAAAATTAAAAGGAGCAAACCTGGGAGCAAGGATTTTCTCCATATAAAACCAGTGGAGTCGCCAATCGATCCTTGAATCATGGAGTGTCCAGGTGAAAGATGCATAACTTCGAATGTGTCTGGTCCTTGTTCACCATCAAAGGCCAGATCCTAATGTTGTTGTTACCCCAGGAAGCTTCTCAGGCTAAGAAAGTAGCTACTGAAACCTTCTCGAGAAAGCTCCTTAGGGTTAGCTTTCAGGTGTGCTAATAGTAAACATAGCTGAAACAATGATGTGGAAACCTCGAAGTCGCCACAGTGGAGTCACCAAGTGAACAATAGCAATCTTGAAGGGCTCTGATAACTGATGCACCTTCAGAATCAGAGGCTCAATGTCATTATGCCCAAGGAAAATCTTCAACTTCGTCCCCGACAACGGCGCTAGAAATGTTAGCGTCAGAAGTCACTCTTGGATTGCTTGCAGGAGCAAAGCCCAACGCCCATCAATTTTATGTCATGATTTATTTAATGGGGTGATTGAATGGATAGAGACTCAAGAAGATATAGCTTTAACTCAAGAAACTCGGCCTGGTGTGTAGAAAACAAGGGAGGTCTTGATCCAACTTCCATCAGTAAGCTAAGTATAAGATGGATAGATGGAAGACTTAATGAGATGAGTGAGAAAGACTGCCTCGGGCGTCAGGCCTTCAACAACTTGAGGAGGAAAAACTTAGAAGACAAGATCCTCTTGACCCCAAGTTTCAAGGAACTGAAAGGTGGCTCGACTGGATCCTCCAATTTCGATCCATTCAGCGTTGAGAAAGCATAAGAACTGATTAGAAACCTTGTGACTATTACAGTGATCCAACCTACATCATCCTATAACAGTGCAACTCGACTGGATCCTCCAATTTCGAGCTATTATAACACAGTGTAAATAAAGGGATGGAAAGAGACGAACATCCATAAAGTACGAAGTCTCAAATGCCAATACATAACTAGAGCGACCAGTGCTTCATCAAAACTTTACAATCAGGAGCCTAGCTCAACCACCGATGCTTACAAAAAATGGCGAAAACGCCTTCATATACTCAAAAACAACAACAACAACAAAAACAAGACGTTGTATTAAAAACATTGTGTCTGCATGTCTTTTGACAATCTGCGCATGTAGACTCTGGACGATCGTGCACCCAAGACAAACGCTATTAGATTTCAGACTGTCCTACTGCAGATGAATCGACCAGCTTTAGTCCTTTGCTGGAATTTCTTTTTATGGTGGAGATGATGCTCAACCACCAGCAACAACCACAATAACTGTTTTCTTTGGATTGGGGACAACCTCGGTCAACTCTGCCTTTTGGGACGTGGAGGTCTCCTAATGGTGCCACCTAGATCAGCTGAACAGTCTCTCTTGGGATGTTGCTTCGCTAGACTTTTGCAAGGGACCCCTATGGCAGATGTGAAAAAGGGTATGATGGGAGCGATGGAATCAACACTATGGAGGTGATGGAGAGGAAACGAGAGCTATGACATAAGCTGAGGAATGCCACACAGTCTGAATAGGAAAGAGGAGGAAGGTGTGTGGAGTGTGGGGGTATAGGTGGACATAGAGTAAAAGGGATGATCATACAGGTGGAGGTGACTGGGAGTGAGAGGGACACATGGTAGGAGACGAGAGGGAAATGAGCTGAGGAGGGGCCATGTGGATGGAAAGAGGGAAGATGGACAGATGATGAGGGAAGAGGGTGGCGGTAGGTGGAGAATGGGTGGCAATGGGGAGGACGACTCAGACAGTGACACGACAGGAAGGGGGGCCCGCTAGAGTGAAATTCCATTCCGAACCCCCCCCCCTCCATTAAAGGCAGAACCGATGGGGGGGGTCAAGAATTCAATATAGACCGTAGAACTAAATGACGAGACTTGGGCTGTCTATATGCACGCATACATTATCTCGAATTATGGAACCCCCTCCTCTCGTTAAATCCAAAATGACAGAGGGGGTGCGGAATTGGACCTTGTCCGTAAATTTGAGTGCCTGGATCACGACCGTCCAGATCTGCACCCTCTTTAAATTAAATGTGCCCGAGCCTCGTTGATGGATGAATGAATGAGATGACCTCGACGCTTTTAACATGAAAATCCAGAAGGGCCCCACTTGTGTCTCAGCTATTGCATCATGTGTCCTTCAGATGGACGGTCCCGATTCTTTCAGGATTCCTGGCATCGGGGGTTCACGATGCAATTTTCCTCAAAATCCCAATTGACCAAACCGCGAAAGCACGGATGTACGCCGCGTGTCCTCTAGAAGAATGGTCGAGATGGTATTTGATGTTAGAAGAGGGTTTCCTCTATTACCAGGCTCGCTCAACGTGACCGGGTGCTAGGACCATAGGCTTAGCTTCAAAGGCGCTTATCGGCGTTTCGGGGTTCGGGGTTTCGAGATGTGAGATGACGAGGGAATTTTACCCTTCGAACTCCCGAATGTCGATATGCCGATGTGACTAGATCTTGCACTATGCATTGCTGGATTAGACGACCTAGATTTAGTCTTGAAATATAGGAACTTTCTTTGATGCTATATATCGGGTAACTTGGTAGCCCCGAAATCCCGTTGACCGTTGATCTGCTTCGTTGCTTGATCCTTGCCATTGAAATCAGACTTCTCGCTCGCTTTATTTAAGCTCGAAATGGACTTCTTCTGTGAGTTGCGCTCGATGCTTATGGATGCAGCCTTTGAATAAAACTCATCTGACCAGTTTTCAAAACCCCACTTCTATGCGTTTACACTAGAGGCCTAAAATCGGAGAGGAAAACACCCCTATACAAGAAATTTTGCTAACAGTAGGTCCAGATATTCATGCACATCCCATGTTCCATAGAAGTATATTTTAGGGCCTATGTCCTTGGTTTTCATCCTCATATCATTCTTAAGGGACTTAGATCTATACCCCATTTATGAAAAATTGCAATGGTTTCCATATGACACTCACATGCTAAAGATTCTCTCTATAGGGACTATGTGGTGGTTAAAGGCCTCATTCATGGCCCATGAGTCCTAAAAGTATATTTTTTAGGTTCTAAGATGCTTTTTTTTCTCCTCTAACCATGGTTATATCCCCAATACCCATCCCTAGTGTGAAAAATATCATAATGGAGCCCATATGACACGTGTAGAGAAAATATTCCTTCCATAGGGTTTGTGTGGTGGTTTAGGGCCCCATTCATGGCCCACAAGCCTTGGAAGCTTTTTTTAGGGAACAATATCCTTGTATTCATCCTTGGACTATGTTCATGGCCTTGAGACCCATCCTTAGTGTGAAAAACATTATATTGGTTTTGATATGGTACTTGTAGGCCAAATATCCCCTTAATAGGCCATGCATAGTGGTTTAGATTCATGTGCATGGTCCATGAGATAGATAAGTAATATATAGGACTTAGGCCCATGGTTTTTATCCTCAAGCCATGGATTGAGCCCCAAGACACATTACAAAACCTCAAGATAGTTCCCACAATTGATTCATGTAGACAAGTTTCTATATAGAGGAATTATGTCTAGGTCTAGAATTTCATGCATTGATATAGATTGGATAATTATATTATTTTTCATCTATATTAATATTTTTAGAGTGGAAAAAATTGGAGGTATCAATTTGTAGGTCATTTTAATGGCAGGTTCCAGTTTGGAAAATTGGGGTTTGAAACCTTCCGAAGCCATTTTGAGGCATCAAATGGCATGGTTTGGGGTCACAACTTTTTTAACTTTATCTAATACTCCTTGATGATGTTCTACACATTGAGAAATTTCCAATGGTGTAAAAATCCCATCAATCAAAGCTCATATGAAAAATTTATGCCTCCCACAAGTTGACCTACTGTGTTGACCACCATGGTACAAGTGGATGCCACATTAGCACCCATTACTCACGCATATGGGGCTAGCAACATATGTACTATCAATAAATTTCTATAGGGTCCAACACCTTATCACAATTGAGGCTTGAGGAAGTCAAAACCATAACCCTAGATGACTATCAAGTAATGTTAAATATTGGACCACTAGGAGAAGGGGTTCCATTCTTTAGCATTGTATTTGTTCCCTACTTGAGAAGAGCACCTAGGAGTGGTATTTTGAGAGCCTAACAAAGGAGGAGAGATTATGTAKAAGCCACAAATGCCAAAATGTCAAAGGAAACTCTACAAAGAGTGCCTCTTTCTTTGTACCTGTATTTGAAGAACACAGAGTAGAGTAGCCTCACCTTCTAGCTAGGTTTTATCTTGTATTAGGTTTCCCAGGTTATATCTTRTATTTATTTGTGGATGGAGTGTGATTATTTATTTCTGTTCTCTATTTTTTTCATTGAAATATTTCATACATTTTAAGAAGAAAACCAGTAATCAAAGAATCCAAGATCTAAAGGAAATTAACCTTCACATTAAATATTTTAGTATTTTATTAGATATGTTGTGACAAATTGTCCAGTAGAATATTCATGATAGTTTATAGATCATGCATGGCTCATGATTTCTAAAAGTATATTTATGGGTAAGACCCTAGTTTTATCCCCAAACCATGGATAGGGTTCCCAAACATATCCTTGGTACACAAAACATTGGATTGATGCCCATATCCCATTCATAGGCCAAATATTCTCTATGTATATCTCGTGTGGTTGTTTAAGTGCCTATGCATGTCCTATGATCCCAATAATCATATTTTAGCGCCTAACACAAGTAGTCTTGTTTTCCTTGAACCATGGTCAAGACCCCAAGGCCCATCCTTGGCACAAAAGACTTAGAAAAGGAACACATATGACACTCATATGTCAAATATTACCTTTTTAGGGACCATGTGTTGGTTCATGTCACATGACCTTAAAACATTCTTTTAGTGCCTAAGACCCTTATTTTTTCCCAAACCATGGTCAAGGCACCGAGACGCATCCCTAGTGTGAAAAATTTTGTAATGACACTCATATAACATTGATAGGACACAAGTTTCCTTTATAAGTCCTATATGTTGTTTTAGCACTTCTTACATTGGCTATAAGCCTTAGAAGCATATTTTAGAGCCCAATATGATTTTTTTAACCCTAGACCATAGTCGTGGAGCAAAGAACCATTCCTTGTGTGAATTGTTTTTTAAAGGTTTCCATATGCCATTGGTAGGTCATGGATTCCCTCTATAGGGGTCGTGTGTTGGTTCAAGGCCACAATCATGGCTTGTGAGCCTTAATATATTATTTTAAAGCATATTCCCTCCATTTTCATTCTTTAAGCATGGTCAATGCCTCAAGACCCATCCATGGTATGTATAGGAAAATATAGCATGAAGTGACTAAACAAATCTAACCAGTGTATTAGTTAACTAGTGCATATACATAAACCTAKCTTGATCTACCCTTCTCAATAAAACAAACATTCAAGTAGTAGATCAAATTGAAAATAGGGTATTAAGAGAGGGAGGAAGAGGAGAACCTGTAATTGCTCTAAAAACCTTCAAATGTACTCCATTTGATTTGGAGGAGTAGGAGGAAGAGAAGGAATTCTTAGCCTCAATGATTCTCCAATGAATACCCACACACAAAGAACCAAAAATAATTCTCCCTTCCAAAATTAGTAAAACTCTATCTCCTAGTTTATTAAGAAAATAATGCCTTAAATCTATCAATGATTGAAATATATGTAATATTTAAATGCAAATGACATGAAACATAAGACAATATATTTGGTCAAGAGGTGGGAAGTATTCTATTAATCAAAAGAAATATATTACATGAGATTGCTACCTTTTAGTACATTGAGTTTTGTAATACATTTGTGGCTTTACCATTTTTGTCTGATCAAATTGACTTTATCAACCAAATATTTATTGGGTACATCCTAGATCAATTTTGAATGGATCAAAGTCCCCACACAAATTTTGTTTATATATATTCATGGTTACACTTCCTCAAAATATAAATATGTGTGAGGCATTAAAATTAATAATAACTATACTTCTCCAAGGTTTTAATCCAGTCAATATTTAACTTGTTTTATACACCACTTCATGGTGTTTTCTAAATCCAACACTAATTGTTGTGAAGGGACAAAAATAATGTATCAAGAGAGGCTTCCTGATGTATGCGGGTAGGGGTACAATCTATGACTAAAACAAATCTGTATTTTGTTGCTCTACAAAGTGAATGTTAGAGAGCCAAAATAGGAGGTCACCTACTGAAGAAAACGAAGGAGACAGATTCCAAACATAGCAAAGTGAATGTTAGAGAGCCAAAATAGGAGGTCACCTATTGAAGAAAACGAAGGAGATAGATCCCAAACATAGCAAAGGTAATAATGATAACCTTTATTTTTTTCATGAGGTCTACATACCCTTTCTTTTCTCAGTATTAAGTCAAAGTAAAAATGGGGCCATGGCTAATGATAAAGGGCTAGATCATGATACATCAATAGGGGGGAGTGTATGATTGAAACACATAAATATTTTGCGTATCTACAAAGTGGATGCCAAAGAGTGAAAATAGTAGGCCACATATTGAAAATAAGGGAACTACCTACAAGCATACCAAAGGTTAAGAATGTTGGGAATTTGGTTGCCATTCATGTCAACCTTGATAAATAGGTGAAGTGTCATTGATTGATTGGTTTTAGAAGCATTGTCAATATTGGACATATTGTTATGAAGGTGACTTGAATGTCAAGCAATGTCAATATTGGACACGATTTTATGAAGGTTGGACATAATGTTATGAAGGTGACTTGAATGTCAATCATTGTCAATATTGGAAATAATGTTATGAAGATGAATTGAATATAATATTGACTAATATATTGTATGGGCTTGGTATACTCATCCTATATTGTATAAGGTTGACATTGTGTCATTAACATGCATGCACAAAAGAAGAAACTGTGAAGAAATTGTCCAGATAAAAAGGGTAAATGGATAATCCAATATGGATCCATACAAATCACAAATAAAGAAGTTAATAAGATATGGTTCATTAAAAGTGATTCAAAAAATCTCAATTGAAGAAGAGTCAAGAGATGAGACATAATTTTAATGGTGGATGTTTGGTGAGGAAGCATTGACACCATCGAGTAACAATTTGATTTGATTCAAACAACAATAAATTCGACTATCTGGAAGTCAATTGACTACAAGACAAGTCGATTGATTGCAAACCTGCAGATTCATAGAAGTTGGAGAACACAAGTTGATCGATTTCAAGACGAAGCAAAGAAAAGTTGATCGATTGAAGGTCTAAGTTGAAGGAAAATTGAGTCGGGAAATAAAAGTCACCCAAAGAAAGTCAAGACGACCAAAGTCAAATTTCTCAAGTCAGTTTTCTTCCTAGTCGAGTCAGTCCAAGAAAGAAGAAACCTAAAGTTAGAAGTCAAAACAAACTTAAATACAAGTCAGGTCGAGGCTGAAGTAATATGGTTCGAATAGAATTGAAATACTCAAGTCAAAATTTCTCCTAGTTGAGTCGACCAAAAAGATGTTTGTCAATCGAATGAGGAAGCAAATACGAAAAAGGGTGAGACCTAGTCAAATATTAAGTGACTAGCAACTGAGAGGGAACCACTTTTAATATAAAAATAAAGTAAAATGTTTACAAGTTGAATTTAAATAATCACCAACAAATGATATATTTGGAGGTCGATTTAGACATTCATGGAAAGGTAATATGTATGAAAGTCGATATGGCATCCAGTAATGAAAGGAAAATCTAAGAAATTTTCCTTCATAGAACCACTTGTAACAACCACCTCAAACATTTTCTTGGGGAATTTTTTATGTGTCAGCTAACTGGGCACATTCTACAAAAACCCGTGTCGTAGAATTTTAAAATTCATTTCCATCATTCCATAATCTTCATAAAAAAATCATTGTCTAAATTGGTGTACAAAAATCAATTAATAAAAGTTACCATTTGTGTTATTTAAATGAAGGGGTGCAATGTTCCAAAATGACACATTTTTTCAAAGTATCACCCTTTGGATGAATATGTAAGTAAAGGAATATGAAGGGAAGAAGGTGTCTTGGTGGATATATATATATATATAATGGATTAAATGAAAGTTCATTCTATCAAGTTGGTGACTGTTTACAAGATGAGTCTTGTCAAGAGGATTCGATTCCTCACATCTCAGTTGGATATGAGATCAATAGGCTGGGTCTTGTTATGAGGGTTGGATTTCTCATTTCTCAGTTGTATTTGAGAACTACAAGTTGAGTCTTGTATTAAAAAGTCGGATCTCTCATATTCAGTTGAAGTTGAAGATATTAAAAGATTGTTTTTATTTATATTCATTCAAGTTAAATAAATAAAAGAATGATATTTTATCTACTTAATACAATTTATGTTATACATGTTTATGGATAATTAATTGAATTTCATACATCTTATTCAGTTAATTTAGTCTGCGAATTTTCTGAGAATCTTGCATGGTCCTATCTTCTTCATCTTCAATTTGTTATAAGTTCCCCTTGGGAACCTTTCTTTTCTCAAATGAGATAAAACTTCATCTCCAACCTTGAATTGAACTTCTCTCCTCTTTTGATCAACTCTTCTCTTATATTTCAGGTTGTTGTTCTGTAGCCGTTCTCTGACTCTGTCATGGAGTTTTTGCATTTCTATTACAAAATCCTTTGCTCCAACACTTCTGAACTCATATTGATTCAGATCTCTCAAATTTGTAATCCCTCTTGGTTGTATACCATACAGAATTTCAAATGGACTTTTCCCTATGCTCCTGTTCACTGAATTGTTAAATGCAAATTCTGCTTGTGCCAGAATCTGATCCCATTGACGACCTTGCTTAGTAACTAAACTTCTCAACAAGTTTCCCAGACTATTGTTTACTAATTCATTCTATCCATCTTTCTGAGGGTGATATGATGAACTAAAGGATAATTTTTTCCTCTGCCTCTTCCATAGATTCCTCCAAAAGTGTCCTACAAATTTGGTGTCCCTGCCTGAGACTATGCTCCTAGGAAATCCATGTAGTCTCACTACTTCTATGAATTTTTTTTTGGCTATGTGTGTAGCATTGTTTGTCTTCTGACATGGTATGAAATGTGTCGTTTTTGAAAATCTGTCCACCACAACAAATATGGAATCACTCCCTTTCTGAGTTCTAGGCAATCCCAAAAAAAAATCCATACTGATTGCATCCCACAAACTTTCTGGAATTGGTAATGGCTAATACAAACCACTGTTCTATTGTCTTCCTTTTGCATAATGACAAATTCTGCATTTTTTCACAAAATTTTTCACTTCTTCCCTCATGCTCGACCAATAATATGAATTAATCAGCTGTGCAAATGTTTTATCATGACCAAAATGTCCAGCTAAACCTCCGTTGTGTTTCTCTTTCAACAGGTTATCTCTCATTGAGCACTTCAGTATGCATAATTGGCTTCCCTTGAATAATAATCCATCCTGGATCAAATATTTTGTCCATGGGATTTTTTCTCCCAACAA
>JZKD02S1647384.1:156926-180484 GCA_000966675.3 Picea glauca | reverse complement strand
GGAGTTATGTGACGTTCCACATACCACTGGAAAATGAATGACATGTACTATCCATATAGAATAGTCTTACCTTCAAATATATTAAAACTCATACCATTATACATGAAACAACCTTCGGTCCATTACCCAAACCTTTGTGCTACCAGACTTTCTCCAAGGGTTGACATCAATCACTAAGGGTTGACATCAATCTACAATATCACTCTCCAATGGTTTCCATCAATGACAACCGACAATCCATACCAACTATCTATCAACTTAAGCCAACTATTTGACAAATAAAGTAAATACACTTATGTAAGATAAATTTGGTCCTTAAAAAACTAGTGGAGGACATTTTATCATCTCCACGATCTTTATATAATATACTTCAAGATATATGAATATACTTCAAGATATGATAAGAATTAGTTTTCACTAAGAAATAGTTATATATTTTTTAATTTTACAATTAAAAAAATTTATTTTATTTAAATAGTTTTAAATTAATTTAAAACAATCCTTTATCATTTTGATAAAGGCAAATTAAGCTCCTTAACCATATTTTTCTAATTTTTTTAAACTTTGATGCTAAAAATATGTAATACTAATAGATGAATTCAAATTCATTCATTGATATAACTTACATAAAATTAAATTGGTGATAAAAACTTTAAATAGGTAAAATATATGTAATATGGATGAATTCTTACATTGATATAATCTACATAAAGTCAAATTGTTAATGAAAAATTTGAAATAGGTGAAATTAAGTAATCAATACGTTATACTATTCATGTTGAAACAAATAATAAATCCATTTATTTAAAAAGATTGTTTAATTATTTTATCTCTATGTATATCTGAAAGGCATATTTATTGATTTTGGTTATAGTTATATTGAAACAAATAATAAATCCATTTATTTAAAAAGATTGTTTAATTATTTTATCTCTATGTATATCTGAAAGGCATATTTATTGATTTTGGTTATAGTTATATTGATTTTAAATGTAAATTAATTTAAAAATATATTAATAAAAAAATAACATAGTTAAATTCTATTTTTATAAATAATTCTTAAAATCTTATAATTATTAAATTACTTTTATATATATATATATATATATATATATATATATATATATATATATATATATATATATATATATATATATATATATATATAAAAAAATTAAAATATTTATAACTATTAAATTGTTTTTCTACATAAAAAAATATAACGATTTTAATTAAATAAATTGAAAAATTAAAACAATTAAATAGATAAAAATTAAAACAGTTAAATGATTTTTTTTAACAATTTTTTATTTTATTTTATATAACAGTTAAATTATTTTTTTACAAATAATTTTTAAAACCTTATTTTATATTATTTTTGAGAAATAATCCTTATCAACTTTATAATATATTGATAGTAGTTAAACAAATAATACAAAATGGATTAATTTTGATAAATGGTCTTACCAGCTTTATAATATTGATCGTAGTCAGACAAATAATAAAAAATGGATTAATTTTGATAAATGGTCCAACTTTATAATATATTGATAGTAGTTAAACAAATAATACAAAATGGATTAATTTTGATAAATGGTCTTACCAGCTTTATAATATTGATCGTAGTCAGACAAATAATAAAAAATGGATTAATTTTGATAAATGGTCTTGAAGATTAGAAATGGATTGATTTTGAAAACTGGTACTTAAAACCATCCATCCTCTCAATAATTGAAACACTTTGAAATTTTTGAAAACTGGTACTTTAAAAATATCCATCCTCTCAATAATTGAAACACTTTGAAATTGGACACTTGAACCCCAACCATATAAAAAGACAAAATTGAATGGATAAGTTGAACAGTTAAACAGTCATACCTGGTTTCAATTGCCGGATGGGACCTTTTCACTGTATCTTGAGAATCTTTATATACTACAAGAAATTCCAAACTGTGGCGATGGTATGCACCGATCGATTTCAGAGATTTTGGATTTAACATTCATAACAGAACAGAAGAGACGCGCATTTGCGGGAGACATTGAAAATAAATATGACATTGTTGTTTGCTGCTTTGATCACCCCGAACGTAAAATGGGGAATCTCGGATAAGGGTCAAGGTCACTCGTGGTTATTATCTCATTTCTAATTTGATTATTAGAAATGCATAAATAAATGCGGTGTATTTGTAATTTGATTATTAAAAATCCATAAATAAATGGGGTTTATTTCTAATAAGATTATTAGAAATCCATAAATAAATGCGGTGGTACTGCTGAAGACGGATATGCATGAAGAGAGAAGCAGAGCATCTTATTGAAGAGAAAAATGTGTTCAGAGGAGAACATGCTCATGAGTTTAGCTACCAAAGTAGACGCAGCTGGAATGACGATTCTGATCGCTTGCTCATGGGGTCTGTGACTCCCGGCCTGCTTCAGGCTCTTCCCTTTGGCCTGGAAAACCATTCTCATTTACTGTGCCAAACCATGCCACTACAGCGAGGTAGACCATGAAGGGGTTCTCCTTAGCATCCTCGTTGGCCTCGCGCTTCTGCCTCTCCTCCTGGTTCACCTTCAACTCTCTCCTCGCCGCTCTTGTTGCCTGAGATAACAATTCTCAATTCCTCCACTGCACCTGTCCCCCACTTCGAGTGCCTAGCCTTAATTGAAACCATGCCGAGCTCTTCACGACGCCACCTCACCGCTCCTTCAACCTCTAGGAACTCCATTCCTCCCCTAGCATCGGGCACTCGTTCCTCAAAATCGCCCACGGGGATGTTATCTCATGTTCGGGCCGCCCGAAACAAGGAGCCGGTGTCCTCTAACCCAAAGCCGGATTCGCAGTGGTAAGAAAACTTCATCCTCTACGACTTCGTTTTCGAACTCCGTCAGCAAGTGGAGGACCTTCATTTTCAGTTACAGCTTGTGGATGGGAGAATCTCAACCCTCCTCCAGCTTCTTTCCACCTTCCAAGATGCCTCTCCTGCGGCTTCAAAAGGAGCACCATCCATAGTCAGGGATGACGAGAACCTCAGGAAGTAGGAGGTAGCAGAGGTCGTTGTGGCGCCGGTTCAGCAGGAGGTCACGGAAGCGGTCATGGCCACCGGTCAGCAGGCGCACATTCCGTCGAGAGACGCTGAGACAACTGGCAACAAGGACGCGTGCACCAGGGACGACGACATGCAATGGGCAACCCGAGGGACACCTGTTGAAGAGGAGTCCTGGCCAGGCTATCTGCCAGAGTATGTGCCAGACTATTCTCCAGTTGTCTAACCCTCAAGGAGTTTGTTCTTTTTTAATAGTGTCTCCTCTAGTAGCATCTTAGTCAGCTTAGCTTTGTGTTTTTTAAGACTGGTAAGAACTCAGTTGTTAGACTTACCCGGTTGGCTGAACTGGCTTCTCCCTTTGGAGCAGTTCAATAACTACAATGCGGATGTTATTAATTTTTGTACTTATGGTCTGGTTTTTTGAAGGCCCTTATATATAAAATTACTTACTTACAACAAAAAAAAAATACCTAGTTGTATGTTCTACAAAAAAGGCCTAGAATCGTGATTATTTTATAGCATATTTATTTAGTAGAAGGCATGTCGACTAGCAGTTCGTATGTTGCTTCCTTAGATGGATCCAACACCTACTTGGATGATTCCACATTCTCTGGAAGATGATGTTGTGTGTAATCTTCCATGGGCTTCACAAATTTATAATTAATAGATTGCACTTGATTAGAATTTTCAAAATTTCACCTTTGGACAAGTTAACTACCATACAACAAAGCTCATTTTGTTCCTCCTCCACTGTGTTTAGTTAGCACTTCTACTGCATTAATATGTCCATTATAACGTCAATCTGAGTAGATACATTTTTGTATCGATCCGTGATTTTCTCTGAGACTATATGAATCAATTTCCTTTAACTTCCTCCTCATGTCACGTTAGTTCCCTCTTGATCTCCTGAAGTTCCCTGTAATCCATCTGAAAAAAAAGATAAAATCCTAGGCCACAAAGGAGAGGATTGGAGTCAAGAAGTTTTGCACTAGTAGGTTTATATAGAGAGGGTGAAACAATAAGAACCCAAGATGAGAACAAAAGATGATTAGAGAAGATGTAAGTAACAGGGTTGATACAAATAAAACCTATAGTAGACCTAGTTGAGGCCCCCAATGTGATCAAATCCAAAAATAAGAACCACTTAGAATATAGAAAATGCCTAAGACATAAACTAGAGTCTTTCGATGTTTTTATCTTGGAATTAGAGATGAACATAGAGTCGCTCAAACCATAATTTACTCCAAAGGATGAAAATAATTCATCCGAGAGTATGGTTATCACTGAAAACAACACCAGAGACCCAATGTAAATTAACTTCATAAAAAAATAGGGAAGGCAAGGTGTCCCACTCACCCGTTAAGTTGAAAAGGAGCACCAAAGGCATAAGCCATATGCCCAAACAAATAACCATTAGACAAAACCATGAGATAACATTTTGAATATGTCTCTTAAAGGACCCAAACCATTGAACCATAATCCTACAAAACTTGTGCCAATTTCTATCCAATGCTCCATAAACATGCGAGGGAGTGAGGTGTAGCATGTGACAAGAGGGGAGCAATCGCTTCACATTATCATTCCTTTCGTGTGAACTGTGATCCTTATGATGGGCTATGTGCCCTCTTAAATGAGCTATACGTGGATTGATCTTCATTCATTCATGCGATGGGTTGGTAATACTCCTTGATGTTAATGACAATATTCCCCATGTTTTTTCAAGGTGGCTTTATTGGAAAAATGATAAACCCTCTCACACCTGCCACCCCAACAAATATCTACCATCTTGAAAAGAGGCTCATTTTCCATTATAATCTTATTTACTCTTTTTCTAATAAATATTCTACATCTATCTTTATTAGATATAAATATTTGACATTTATCATTTTTAAATATGATTTGTATTGATGAATTTTCTCATGTTACCACAGTCTTTAAAAGTCTTACGTACTATTTAGATCATGTATGGCTCCCTTTGAAGAAGTCTTACATCCATGAAAATACTCCCTATCATAATAGTTCTTCAATACTATCATGTACGCATCCTCATCATTCTCTATTCTCATGTACACATCCTCCTCATTCTATGAATCATGTATGTTGTAAACCTTTCAATATTTTGAATCCATTTTGGAATATGATCAAATTTAACTTTGGCATTGTTAAAATTAAATTTGGTATCTTTCATTACTTTTTTTTTTGCATTTCATTAAATGATAAGGAAAACAAAAACATAAATTACATCTTATAAAATAATACTTCTCCATCTAAAACTTTCATCTCTCCCTTATTCCTTTTAATTTTATAATTTTCATAATATGTTTTCAATCCTCTTTTATTTATCTTGTTTTTCCAATATCTTTCTTATTATATATATTTTTTAATTTATTTTAATTCATATCACCTTCCATTATAATTCTATACCATTTTTCCTTGTTCCTTTTAATTATTATTATCCCCTTTCCTATCATTTAATAATGCAATATCAGATTTGATTTCAACTTTTACCCTAATTATTAATTAAGTTGTTAAATTTCAACATTTTTTTACTTCCATTAATTTAATTATTATTAAAATAATAAATTGCTTTTAATTATTATTATCCCCTTTCCTATCATTTAATAATGCAATATCGGATTTTATTCCAACTTTTACCCTAATTATTAATTAAGTTGTTAAATTTCAACATTTTTTTACTTCCATTAATTTAATTATTATTAAAATAATAAATTGAAGTTCTAATTCATATTTTAATCTATTTATTTAATTTAACATTTAATCAATACCTCCTAGCTTTAAGTCTACTTTAAAAATTAATCAAATAATTCATAATTCATAAAATATTATATATAATTGTGTCCTTTTAGTTCTTTGACCCATTTCTTTCTTTCCTTTTCCTTTGAAGTTGAGTAGAAAATATGCTCATACTATCATTTTAAAATCTATAATGTGTTCATGTCATCATCTTAAAATCCAAAAGAAAAAAAAGATAACGATTAATCTAATTACTTATTTGGTTCATAATTTTAATTTTTTTTAAGAAACATTCATTAAATGTTAAATGTTGTATATATGGGTTAATGAAAAACATAATTACATTAAAAATTGAAAACAATACTGGTCTAATACTTGTCTAGTAAATAAATTTAGATTTATATTAGATATCAAGTTTATAATATTAAATTAACTAACGTTAAATTCACATTAATAAATCCTTTGATTCGAAGATTTTCAATATGACAAGAAAGTCTATGGATGAGCTTCATGATATTAGTAATATCCCCAACCAATTATGATCTAAAAATACGATTTTTGTGGTTGGAAACTTTCATCAAACACTTTGATAGAAAGCTCAAAAAACCCTTGACAACCCTTCTCTAAATGTTGCCCTAACTTATAGAGCTTTTCTTAGTTGTTGTTTATCGTCAAACACCTCATAAAAAACCTTCCTAAGTTCCCGTATATGCGACTTTTATATTTTATTGTTGGTTGTTACGGAAATTGCAGTTGGATGGTTCATGCATTTTTTCAAACACTTTGCAAGTGTTTTTTGTAGCTTCCATTTAAAGTGTGTTGTTGATTTATTTATGTGTTTGGGACAATGAAAACATCATAGAAAATGCAAGGAAATTATATAGAATGAATTCCCAAGGAAAAATACACCATAATTTAAAAAGTACCTCAGATCTTGATTAATTTATATTAATATAAAGTCACCATACAACATAAATTTCCATATATGAAACACAATAGTTAGCAATTGATTCAATGCTTGGAAAGGTATCTCGAGACAACATATATGCAATAGTAAACCTTATGAATCCCCTCAAGAGCTTCCCACAAGAGATGGTTGTCCAAAAGATGAGTCCTCCACCAAAACATTGTGGCACCAAATGAAGAGACGTGCCTTGCTAAAGATAAATGCCTTGGCTGAAGGTAAACTCGACCCACCTCAACAATAGACACCCAATTACTAATAAAAATGTACCAAGAAGAATATGCATATCCCCCACAAGATATGGTTTGCTCCTTTAAGGTATGATACACCCAACTCAATGAATAAATCGCCCTTGAAGAATATCTCTCTGAAAATATGGAAATCTACTCCTCAAGATGCCAAATGTTGAAGAAACTATGATTTCCAAGTGAATACCAAGTCTGAAGATAGGATGGCTAGGATGGATATATCATCACCGAAACAAAGCCTTTCCAGCTAGGCTGGATCTCTCACCATTGAAACTGAACCTAGGGTTTGTCACTAAAACATTATTTAGATTTTAAAAATATTTATTAATGGAATAATAGGAATAAACCATATTTTTAGTTTTTTTTAATGTTATATAAGTATTTGTTAATGGAATAATAGTTTTTTATATAGCCTGAGTGGGCCTAGTGGTTAAGAACATGTGTTTCCTCCTAAGAGATCACAAGCTCAAATCCAGAAGGGGTTATGGTATGTATACCTCTATAGACTTTACTAGTCAAATCGTTGGATAGAGGGGGTTCGTTTTTCCACAAACAAGGGGGTATCATACACCAATTTGGTGTATGGCTTGGTTGTGACCTTAAAATTACATTATTGATATTATTATTATTATTAAAAAACCATATTTTTAGTTTAAATATTTTTCTATACTATGAAATAATAGTAATAAACAATATTTTTAGTCCTCGAGGTGTAGGTCAGTTGATGACAGAGTGTGATGTTAAGGCACTCCGTGATGTTAAAGTCATCGGTTCGAAACCTGCGGGGACAAAAAATCCAACCATGTTAAGGGTTGGTGTGGCTCAGGACAGGTGCAATCCATGGGTGATTTTGACGACTTAGATTTCCCTGAATCGCGGTTTCTCAGCCATGGGCTAGTCCTGTAGGTCACAGACAAAAAAGCAAATAAAAAAAAAACTATATTTTTAGTTTTTTATATACTAAAAATTTCTATATGTTTAAAAATATTTATATAAAAAATATTTTTTATAAATATATTATATAACTAAAAACATAATTGGTATTCCTATAAATGAGCATAAAATTTTCATTTTAATGGTTTGAGAATATGGTTTAACTCTTATGTGGAATTTATTGTTTTAAGTATATGGATTTTAATGAAAGTTTTCCATGGGTGGGAGACTTGTTTTCTTAATTCTTCCACCCATGACAAAAAAATCAATGTAAAGTGTATAAAAATTTTATATAGTTGTATAATGGTCATAATTTGTATCAATGTTTCCCCAAGGTGTAGGACAATTGGTGACAGAGTGTGTTGTTAAGGCATTCTGTGATGTTAAGTCACTGGTTCGAAACTTGCGGGGACAAAAACACTAGCCATGTTAAGGGTTGGTGTGGCTCAGTTTAGGTGCGATCCCTGGGTGTTTTTTATGTCTTAGATTCCCCTGAGTCGTGGTTTCTCAGTCACAGGCTAGTCCCGTAGGTCACAGACAAACTAGCAAACAAAAAAAAAATGTATCAATGTTCTTATAATAAGTATAAATTATTAAATGATGTGTTATAAATGTCCCTAGAACAAGTATAAATCAAGTAGATTTACTATCAATGTCCTTAGAAGAAGTATAATTCATCATCTACAAAGTTCAAAATGATTTTCTATCGATGTCTCTAGAACAAGCAAAAATCATCACCTATAAAGTTCAATATGTTTTGCTATTAATTTCCTTAGAACAAGTATGATTCAAAGTTTCCTTCTATGTAATACATCACATTAGTTCAAAGTTCCTATGTTTATGACAAAGGAAACACTTTGTTAGATTTTTTTTAAACTTGGCAAAACTTCATTTTCGTAATGTATCAAACAAAAACCAACCTTGTCATGTGACAAACATAACCCAACAATGCAATATAACACACAAAACCAAACGCTGCAACATGTAATGTCACAATGTTACGAACATGGTAATGTCACATTGTGTTGAACATTGTAACATCACAATTTGATGAACAGAGTTGTGTCATCACAATGTGTTGAATATCCTCACATTGTAGTTTCTCACACATATCCTGACATCACAATGTGAAAAACATTTCCAAACATTGCAATGTGAAAAATATAACTCATTTTCACAATGTGATGTACACAACTGAATGTCACCATGTGAAAAACATATCCCAACATTGCAATGAGATGAACATTTACCGACGTTACAGTGTGATGAACATAACTCATTATCGAAATGTGACAAATCTATTCCAACACCATAATGTGGCAGAAAAAACCCTATGTCGCAATGTGACAAACAAAACTTGATCAACCTTGAAATGGGATAGTGCCATAGTAAACCATGGTTAAACATAATTTACATGGATCACCATAATAAGCTCCACATGGTCTAGGAAGATCAACATGAAAATGCTCAACCATAGTCAACCATAGGTCATGGTCAACCATAATCAACCATGGTGAAGGTCACCATTATCAACCATACTCTTCTTTGGTCCAAGTCAAGCTCAACCATGGTTAACCATATTCAACCATGAGAAACCATATTCAACCATGGTGAAGGTCAAACATAGTAAACCACACTCTTAGTCTTGATCAACAATAGTCAACAAAGGAAACACTTTGTTATAATTTAAAACAAAAAAATTACACAAAACTTCCTTTTCATAATGTGTCAAACACAAACCAATCTTGTCATGTGACGATCATAAGCCAACTAGAATCTGACGAACAAAATCGAACGTTGCAACATGCTGAACATAGTAATGTTACAATGTGACGAACATAATAATGTTGCATTGTGATGAACATAATAACGTCATAGTCTTACGGACATAGCCCTATCGTCGTAATGTGACGAACATATCTTCATGTTGCAATGTTCCACATATATCCTAACATCACAATGTGAAAAACATTTCCAAACGTTGCAATGTGACAAACATAACCCATTGTCACGTTGTGATGTACACAACCCAATGTTGCAATGTGACAAACATATCCCAACATTGCAATGAGACAAACATTTCCCAACATCAAAATTTGATGAACATAACCCACTGTCGAAATGTGACAAACCTATTCCAACACCATATTGTGACAAACAAAAACCCTACATTGCAATGTGATGATCATTACTTGATGATGTCATGTGACAAACAAAACTTGATGTCACAATGTGACGAAAAAAACTTGATCAACATTGCAATGCAATAGTTCCATAGTAAATCATGGTTAAACATAATCAACATGGCCCACCATTATCAGCTCCACATGGTCTACAGAGGATAGCCATGGGAATGGTCAACGATAGTCAACCCCGGTCAACCATGGTGAAGGTCAACTATGATCAACCATAATGGTCTATTAGGTAATGAATTAATACATAAATACATTATTGTATTAATGTATTGATTAATTAATACATTAATGTAGTATATAACTTAAAGTATTAATCCATTAATAATTATAAAGCTTGAATAATAAATTTAATAAAGTATAAATTTAATGTATTAATCTTTATTATTGTATGAATATTGTATTAATGTATTAATATTTTAATGTAATAATGAGTTAATAATGTATTACTTTATTACTATATTAATAATTTATTAATGTATTAATAACTTATCAGTGTATTAATTAATAATCTCTTAATGTACCGTACATTAATACATTACATTATACATTTATGTAATGATACTTTAATTTATACAATTCATTAATGTATTAATTGATTAATACATTAATAATTTAACACATTAATGTGTTTATGTATTAATACATTATTAATGTATTATACTTTATTAATGTATTATACTTTATTAATGTATTAATTAACACTTTATTAATTTTTTAATACTCTATAAAAGTATTAATAAATTAACCAATATTTTAAATGATTAATGTAATAATGTATTATTAATGTATTTTTTCACAAAAGCTAGCATTTTTTTATTTTATTAAAGGTGTAGTCAAAGCACACAAAATACAAAACAATTACTCTAGAGAACAATACAAATCTCAGAGTCTCTAAAGAAACATTCAACCAACTAAATGAATCACAACTTCTATCATTCCATGACCTAAATTCACTAAAGATTTAAAGAGAGTAAATTCTGTAGAATATACAAAAAGTACAGATTGCAAAGAAAACCATAGTTGATCAGTAAGTTTCTTGTTAGATGGAACCTCATCCTCTAGAGCCAAATTTTCCAATGAAGCATTCAGATCAGGAGTAGGAGTTACACCCATCATAGGTGAAGAAGTCGTCATCGACCCTGAAAAAAAAATTGACAGAGGAGACTAGAGTTGAAGCTCCTTCACATGAAACCGCAGTGCTCCCACTTTGTCCTACAATTGTCCCACAATATCATGATGTTGGAAACAATTATCGATGACGAAGGAGACTATTGAATTCAATCCATTAATCAAAAAGTGGATCCTTTATTGTTCTACCATCGCATCCTCATCCATTGGCCCCTCTTATTGATCGTGTCTTGCTTCACCTTCCATTTATTTAATCTTTGTAAAAGTGAGAAACCCTAACAAAAGAGTTATGTACCATAAACTAAAGAATGTTCCATCGAACAATATTGAGAGGCCAAACCGAAAATCTTTCCCTAGAAGCCACAATCCTGTAGAAGAAATAGAAGTGACCGAATGACATTCCCACACTAGACCCATCCAATCTATGGCACTAGACCCATCCAATCTGTGGCACTCCATCAAATTCATAATCCCTCTTTCAGATAGATTTCCTTCTCGTGAGTTGTTTTATATCTGGCCCAAACTCATGCCAATTAACTTAACCATGCAATGAACAAGAACCTCCATTGAAGCCACACATAGAAACTCAAGGAATTTGATGGAAGCTGAGCTATCCATCACATTTTCATGTACCTCTCGGCTCGTTCCATAATTTGAAATGATGACATTCAATCCATAAAATGACATTTCCCACTGGTGCAGATCCATGGACCTCCACCAACGTTCATTCCACACACATCCATCCCTTCTTCCATTAGTCACATCCCCTCAAATGTTGTCGAAAAACACTAGATGTTGAGTCTCTACAATCCCCACCCACCCTTAAGACCTTCGTAGCAACACATACCCATCTACATGAATCCTCCAAGCCTTTTTTACCCTGTGTATCACACGATCTAATGGAAAACAAACATTAGGGAGGGGGGGAAAAACAAACATCCTCGTTTATCCATAAGGATCCATGGGCCAAACCTATAACCTTGAGAGGTGAAGAAGTTTAGAATGAGTCTAATGTGATCAATGAGGGCCTTGAACCCCACATCCTTCATATCTGAGCTTGCCAAAAAATACCTTATTATGTTTTTTGAGTCTCCAACAATGTTCACCTAGGAGATGCGATCTTTGACAATCTGGAGTCCTTGTAAAACCGCATAAGTCTCTGCTTTATTGTTTGTAGAGGTCCCTAGATTTGAATAGAACTCGACTTCCCTATTTCCTCTAGGACCAGAAAGCACCCCCACATTTATCCATAAGGATCCAGAGGCCAAACCTATGGCCTTATTAGCCATTTCATCTGCTTGACTATTATTTTCCCTAAGGACATGAAAGAATTGAGAGGTGACTAAGTTTAGAATGAGTCTGGTGAGATCAATGAGGGCCTTCAACCCCACATCCTTTGGATTTGAGCCTACCAAAAAATACCTTATTTTGTTTTTTGAGTCTCCAAAAATGTTCACCTGGGAGATTTGACGATCAAGAGTCCTTGAAAAACTACATAAGCCTATGCTTGATTGTTTTTATAGGTCCCTAGATTCGAATAGAACTCGACTTCTCTGATTCTTCTAGGGCCATAAAGCAACCTCCATCCCTTATGCACCTGTCTCCCTAGAAAGAATCGAAATAATAACAATAACGTAGCTTCCAAATTAACACAAACCATATTTCAGATATAATCAGATTTGCGATCTAACACACACATAATGTATTATTAATGTATTAATTTATTAATATATTAATACTTTATTGTATCGTCGTTATACATTAATGTATTAATACATTAGTAATGTACTAATGTATTCACACTTTATTAATGTATTATTAATATATAACTTTATCAGTGTATTAATACTTTATTTATGTTTTAATGTATTAATAATGTATTAAGGTAACACATTAATGTATAATATTTTATTAACATACTAATAAATTAATAAATTAAAATATAATTTAATCTATTAACTTAATGTATTCATACTTTAATTTATGCATTAAATAACTAATAACCACATTTAAGTAAAAGTGAAAAGTGATTGGAAGGATTATTTTCAATGTCATTTATCAAAATTAATTCATTTTTATTATTTGGTTAACATCATCAATATTATAGCAATGAAAGGATTATTAGTAAACGAGTAATACTTACATGGTAAATATGTATATAGTATTGGAGTGATTAAGTTTTGAATTTGCATTCACTATATTTATATCCATTTCCATCCTCGCCAAGGTAACACAAATAGAATCAATCAATTGTCCAAATTATTGTACTTCTTGTGCTTCTTTCATAGGTGGTTTACCAAGAAGCATATATATGGGTTGTGATTTTATGCAAAATCATAATAGAGATAGTCTACCCCAAAGGAGGAAACTCCTAAAATATTTTAGGAGATAACATACATGGAGATGGCAAAAACGGGTTAGGAAAGAAATGACACTTTAAACATCAAACCTAAGAAATGAGAATTCAAACATCAAAACTAACTGAATAGTAGGAAACATCAAAGATTTCCCATTGAAATATAACTCTAAATTGTGTTACAAATTTGCACTTCACATCCAATATATGGCATCACATTTACTTATTCCACTAACATGAATGTAATGATCTCAATGGATAAATGTCTTAGTTATCTAAAATTAAAAATCTAAACTTAATTTATTTATGTTTGGAAAACAAATATTACATTGTGTGCATGTTTATGATTAAAACTCAAATTGGTTAACCAATGCCTATCTGATAAAAAAAAAAAATTAAATATTATAAAAATATATTTATTTTGTTAAGTATATGTATAACAATGGAAAACAAGAATAATATTTGTATTCAAAGATAAACTAATAGATAATCAATAATAAATAAAAATCTGATAAAGCCTAATAAAATTTTAAGAATTATTTAAAAAAAAAACAATTTAACTATTTTATTTTTTAGATTTATTTAACTAAAAGTATTATACTTTTATTTTTGTACTCATTTACATTTAGAATGAATCAAATCACAACCAAAATAAATAGATTTATTATGTGTTTAAGCGTGATGAATATTTTAAGCAACTGATTATTTTTATTTTGTTTATTTCAAACTTCTTAACATTTATTTTGTTTATTTCAAACTTCCTAGTGACGATAAGATTCTTTGTAGGTTATATCAATGTAAGAATTCATCGATTAGCATTACATTTTATTGTGTTTATTTCAAACTTCCTATTGAAGATAAGATCAATGTAAGAATTCATCGATTAGCATTAGATTTTTCTTTACCATCAAAGTATGAAAAATAAAGTCTACGTGGAAAGTATGGTCAAGTGGCCTAATTCATCGCTATCAAAGTGAATTAAGGGACTGTTTTAAATGACTTTAGAACTATTCACTCGAAAAAAACTTTTACTTTAGAACTATTCACTCTAAAAAAAAATTCAGTTTTAAAATTAAACAAGTGTTGCATGGCAGCGTAGTTCCTGCTAGGTTGGAATGGGAATAAATGTGATCGATTACAGACACGTGGGAAGGAAGTTGAGGTACATGGAAACAGAAAAGAATTAGCATTCGCGAATTAGTTTTCTTTAAAATAAGTGCTGGTGGATACAAAAGAAATTGAAATTTATCAAGTTATACGTTCCTGGAAAACATAAATTATACATATGAAATTTGTAATTTTATAAAGTAGATATTTACTTTTATAGATACGAAATATGTACTTTTATAAAGTATGGGAAAGAGATTTCATAGTTCGAAGTTTTTTGGATCACAGGTTCTCGGGCTGGTGCGCTGAAAATGGGGCTCTGTTGTTATGTGCCCTACAAATAGAAGCCAGAGTTTCGCGACATACAAATTGACAATTGGAGTTGTGGACTATTTCAAATTTAAGGGCATACGTACATGACAAAAAAACTAGTATCATCATAAATTATAGATACCAAATATGTAATTTGATTAAGTAGATATATAGAGCATGAGGGTAGTCAGGCTGGCAGGCTGAAAATTGGGCTTGTGTTGTTATGTGCGCTACAAATAGCACCCAGAGTTCCGCGACATACAAATTGACAATCAGACTTGTGGACTATTTGAGATTTAAGTGCCAACGTTTGTAACATAGGTTCCTGGATAAAAGCACAAAAAAAATAGCAATAGAGAATTAGTTTTCTTTAAAACAAGGGCTCCTGGACATAAGAAATTGAAATATATGAAATTATAGGTTCATGGGCAGGACAAATTATCCATATCAAATATGTAATTTGATTAAGTATATATATATAGAGCATGCACGAAAGCTTCATTCCAGGTTATCGGGGCACTGGGCTGAAAATTGGGCTTTTGTTATTCCATGGCCTACAAATAGTACCAAGAGTTCTGCGATATACAAATTGACAAGCGGTCTTGCAGACTATTTGAATTTTTGGATCGGGGGTTCTCGGCCTGCTGGGCTGAAAATTGGGCTTCTGTTGTTTCATGGCCTACAAAAATCAAATATGTAATTTGATTAAGTAGATATATAGAGATGAAAAATGTCGAGGTTGTCGAGGTTGCGTGTTAAAAATTGGGCTTCTGTTGTTCTGTGTCCTACAAATAATACCCAGATTTCCGTGATATACAAATTGAGAAGTTGTTTTGCAAACTATTTGAATTTTTTTATCGTGGGTGTCAGTCTGGCGGGCTAAAAATTGGGCTTTTGTTGTTCCGTGGCCTACAAATAACACCTAGAGTTCTGCGATATACAAATTGACAATCGGACTTGCGGACTATTTGAATTTGAAGGGGCTCATGTCGAATAACGAAATTGAAATAATAAACTCAATAACTTATCTTTCTATCAATAAAATCATTTATAATTAATTAAAACAAGTTTAGCATTCCCGAATTCGTTTTCCTTTTTACATATGGTGGCGGACAAAAAAAAAAAAAAAAAATAGTACTAACGTCTGTTACATAGGCTGGTGGACAAAAGTATGAAAAAAATAGCATTCCCGAATTGGTTTTCTTTAAAAGAGTGGATTCTCGACTTAGCCAGTTTTTGGATCGCGGTTTCTCGGGCTAGGGACCTGAAAATCGTGCTTTTGTTGTTCTATGTCCTACAAATAGCACCGATAGTTCTACGATATACAAATTGACAATCAGACTTGTGTACTATTTGAATTTTAAGAGGATCGTGTCCAAAAAATTTAGCATTCGCGAATTAGTTTTCTTTACATAGGTTTTACATACGCTCGTGTAGAAAAGGACAAAAATTATAGTACCAATGTCTGTTACATATGGAGGTCAACAAAAGGACCAAATAAATAACATTCCTCAATTAGTTTTCCTTAAAACAGGGGCTCCTCGACACAAGAAATTGAAATTTATGAAATTATAGGTTCGTGGAGACCATAAACTATACATAGCAAATACACAATTTTTTAAAGTAGATATTTACTTTTAAACATATGAAATATGTACTTTTATAAAGTATGGGGATGAGATTTTATAGAGCAAGGACTTAGGCGGGTCCTTGACTTAGGCAGTTTTTAAATCACGGGTTCTCAAGCTGGAAATTGGGGTTGTTGTTCGATGGCCTACAAAGAGGAGCCAGAGTTACGTGATATACAAATTGAGAAGCGGGCTTGCAGACTATTTTAATTTTAAGGGCCTTTGTGGAAAATAGTATGAAGGACATGTGGTAAAGATGCAAGAAATGGCATACTCTCTATACATTTGAGTAGAAAGAAAGTAGTGAACACAATTTTATGACATTTATATAAAAAATAATAAAACGTGTTACATATTCTTGGAAATTTAAAGAAACACACACACATATGTGTGTGTGTGTGTGTGTGTGAAATATGATATCTGAAATTTGAGTGAGTGATTTATGTCATACTTAATTTTGAAAATGAGCAGGCAGGGAAAAATATGCATCAGAAAAAAGAGAATTGAGATAAAATAAACAAAATGACTTCACATTCAGCATAGCTGAAAATAAAAACTAGGAACACATAAAAGCAAAAAAAAAACTATCATTCCCGAATTAGAGCATGGACAAAACCCTCATTCCATACTTAGCTAGTTTTTGGATAGCGGGTTCTCGGGCTGGGGACCTTAAAATCGGGCTTCTGTTGTTCCATGTCCTGCAAATAGCACCGAGATTTGCGTGATATACAAATTGACAATGGGACCTGCGAACTATTTGAATTTGAAGGGGTCGTGTCCCAAAATTTTAGCATTCATGAATTAATTTTCTTTACATAGGATTTACATACGGTGGTGGACAAAAGCACAAAAAATATAGTACCAATGTCTGTTACATAGGGCGGTGAACAAAAGAACCAAATAAATAACATTCCCAAATTAGTTTTCTTTAAAACATGTGCTCGTGGATACAAGAAATTGAAATGTATCAAATTATAGGTTCCTGGAGAGCATAAATTATACATAACAAATACACAATTTTTTAAAGTAGATATTTAGTTTTATACATACGAAATATGTACTTTTATAAATTATGGGGATGATATTTTATAGAGCATGGATGGAGCCCTCATTCCATATTTGCACGGAGTCCTGATTCCATACTTGGGCAATTTTTGGATCGCGGGTTGTCGAGTTGACGAGCTGAAAAATTGGGCATCTGTTGTTCCATGGCCTACAAAGAGCACCCATGGTTCTGTGATATACAAATTGACAAGTGAGTTATTTTAATTTGAAGGGCCTTTGTGGAAAAAGTATGAAGGACAGGTGGTAAATATGCAAGAAATGACATACTCTCTATAAGTTTGAGTACAAAAAAAGTAGTGAACACAATTTTATGACATTTATATAAAAAATAATGAAAAGTGTTACATATTCTAGGAAATTTCAAGAAACACACACACACACACACACACATGTGTCTGTGTGTGTGTGTGTGCGTGTGAAATATGATATCTCAAATTTGAGTGAGTGGTTTATGTTATACTTTATTTTGAAAATGACCAGGCCGTAGAAAATATGCATAGGAAAAAAAGAGAATTGAGATAAAATAAACATAATGACTTCACATTCAACATAGCTGAAGATAAAAATCTAGGAACACATAAATATATAAGGATACAAAAGAATAGTTTTATTTGGAATATATGAAAAAAAAATAGTTTGTTACATATGCCTGGAAATATAAATGTGTTTTTCATATAGACTGGGATTGGGGCTCCCGCGGACCATAACAAAAATATGTAGAAGAAATAGGACTGTGGAAAGAAGTTGGACACGGTAGAATGTAATACCTGAAAAAGTAGAAATGGGAAGATCGGTTTTTGTCTATATATTTCTATTCAGAAAATGTGGAATAACTTGATGATAAAGAAAGGACTATCATTATACACTTACAGGGATGGTACGTATAAGCAATTTTGGTGTTTGTTTGGTCATGCCTTTCCCTGTTGGTTTTTGTGGGCAGCCTGCTTGAATATCTGGATTGATAAACAGAGGATTTATGCATTTCCCTGATGGATTTCGTCGGTGACCCACTGCAAGTTCTCTTCAATATATATTCTCAAGGGGGAATCGTTGATGTCATTGTGGATTTTAATGCTAAAAACTTTATTTTCTAATTCTCTTAGATCAATTGAAAGTTTACACAGAGCTTCATGAATCTCTCCATTCTGTACCAAATACCGGACTAGCCAGTTGTCTACCTCTTCTTCATGATATTCAAGAATCCTGTAAAAAACTTTTAAAGACAAGGCCTTCAAATTATCAACTTGTTTATAGAAATATTGCTTGGTTAACGCCAACAAGTTGAGGATTAAGCTGGGGTCCTAGAAGCCGTTTGTCTTTCCTACTAAGTCTATTTTGGTGAGATTTGTGAATAATGTTTCTTTCTTTGATATAAGCTGGGGTCCTAGAAGCTGTTTGTCTTTCCTGCTAAGTCTATTTTGGTGATCTGTGTGAATAATGTTTCTTTCTTTGATATTTCTTTCTCACATGATTGGACGATGAGATACAAGTTCTTCACTTTCTCTTTCCATCATGCTTCTATTTGAGTGAGCCATTTATTGGACGAGAGATCATGTTGTCTTATTCTCCTCTCTAGCATGTTGTTGATATGAAAGGAAAAAGGGATGACCATGTACACATAGAAATTTTCTTCATTTTTTAAATTCGTCTTCAGAAGTAGGAGCAAGTTATGTGCCTTGCTCCCCAGGGAATCCATATTCTGTGATGTTTCCCAGGCCTTAGTAATCAGTTCCATTCTTTTGTTGATATTTTTCTTCACATATCCTCTACAGGATGTGAGGAAGATGGAGGACCCTTTTAGATTTGTTGCAGGGGTGCACGTAGTTGCAAGCATGGCTATTTCCAAAGAACTTCCAAGCAATGGCATAGGAAACAAATCTTCCTCTAATTCCTAAATATGGTTCTTTAGTCTAGAATTTTCAGCTTCAATGACTCCAATAGAATCATGAAGAGAATCTTCAGTTGCCATGTGAAGTTGAGATATTTTGGACAACTGCATATTGGCAAGGTCAAGTTCTGAACGATGTTTTCTTTTGTTATTTTTTACATCTCTTTTTTCAATGATTAATTTTTTTGATTTGGTTTAAAAAATAACACTCTGAAATACGAAGGATTCATCTTCGTAAAAATTTCGGTATCAACCATGTCCATTGAGCAGGCATCATGAATTGCATCTTCGGGCTGATCAAAGTTGTAGAATATGCTTTCCAGATTAGCGTCAAGATCCATGTAGAATATGCTTTCCAGATTAGCGTCAAGATCCATGTTTTCACTGTAAATTTTGGGTTGTTCTGCCTCCCCTACAATTCTTTTTCCCTTGTTCTGCACAAGAAGCTCATGAGGAATATGTTCATTGTATCTCTACAAAACTGCTGCCAGTAGTTTATGGAAACGTTGGTTTTCTCCAGACGCTGCTTGAAATGAAGAAATGGAGGGGACAATATAACCCCCCAAAAACATTGCTTCAATGCATGTGAATGGAAAATATCCTCATTAATGACAATATCTATGTGTGTTGTATGGTGACATGTTAGAAGTAAATATTAATTATTGCATACTTAGAAGTACGAAGGCAACAATTACAGCTAAGAACATTTAAGGATTGGAGGTTTCATGAACGAACCAAGCTGGTGGCGTGTGATGAAATTCCATGGTATTTGAAATTAAAACTAGGCAGAGATTGGAGGTTTCTTGAAGGAAGCAAGCTGGTGGTGAGTGAATGACATTCCATGGAATTTGAAATTAAGAGTGGGAAGGGATAAGAAAAGCCTTCAAAAAAATTGCATTTATGGCAGAACTTCTTGAGCCTTACGCGCATCAATGATAACTTAGACGGTGTCTGCACGATGACCTGTTAGCATTAAAGATTTAGAAAGAAGACACACACACACACACACACATATATATATATATAAACACTATTTCTTATTATGCACACGTGCAAAAGTGACAGGCATGGGGAAGAGCAAGCAAGGAAGGAATGGTCAAGTATGAAAGTGCATGGTGAAACTGTTGAGTGTGAAATGCTGAAACTGCATGAGTCAGAATTGTTCATCTAAGAAAACCAAAGGGATGGGTCCGACTCCCTGTGCATATTTTATAATTCATGTGCAACACCAACTATGTGGTTACCAGATCAATATTTGTAGAAACGAGGCAAAACTAAAAATGTACCTTCATAAAGTAAGGACATGAGATTTTATAGAGCATGTACGGATATGGAATTCCATACTTGGCCACTTTCAAGATTGCGGGTTCACGGGGGGGCGGGCTCAAAAAAAGGCCTCTATTGTTCAGTTTTCTACAAATAGCACACACAGTTCCGCGATATACAAATAGATAAGCGGACTTGCGGGGTGACTGACATTTTATAGACCATCTACAGTTTTTGGATCACGGGTTCTCAGGCTCGCGGGGTCAAAAACATGGCTCTATTGCTCGATTATTTACAAATAGATTATGATAATAAATTGACAAGCGGATTTGCGGGCTAACCACTTTAAAATTCTACTCCAGGGCTGGCAGGCTCCCAGAAATGAGCAAGACATACCAAATATGCACAGATCCCTTATTCTATACTCAGGAACTTATTTGGATCACGGACTTGTAGACTGTACATTGGGCTGATTTACGCCATATAGAAATTGGGTTCTCGGGATTGCGGGCTCAAAATTTCCTAAGAAAAGCAAAGGGCTTCGTCTAACTCCCAGTGCATATTTCATAATTCATGTGCAACACCAACTCTGGTTATCAGATCAGTGTGTGTAGAAACGAGGCAAAACTAAATATGTACTTTTATAAAGTATGGACATGAGATTTTATAGACCATGTACCGATATCGCATTCCATACTTATGGGTTCTCTGGTGGGAGGGGTCAAAAAATAGGCCTCTATTGCTCCATGTTCTACAAATAGAACATATAGTTTCGCGATATACAAATTGGCAAGCGAACTTGCAGGGTGACTGAGATTTTATAGACCATGTACAGTTTTTGGATCGCGGGTTCTCGGGCTGGCAGGGTTAAAAACGTGCCTCTATTGTTCGATGCCTTACAAATAGCTTATGATAATGAATTGACAAGAGGATCTGTGGGCTATCCGGCTCAACATTTGTCAGTTGACAAGCGGATTTGGGAGCTGATCGGCTGAACATTCTACTTCTACTGATTTTTGCGATATACAAATTGACAGACTCCAAGGCTGGCAGACTCCCAAAAACAATCACTACATACCAAATATGCACAGATCCCTTATTCCATACTTTGAAACTTATTTGGATCGTGCACTTGTGGGTTATACATTATGCCTCTAATGTTCTGTGTCCTGCAAATAACACTTATAGTTGGGCGATATACAAATTGACAAGTGGACTTGCAGGCTGGCTGGCTCAACATTACATCTCTGTTGGATGGCAGACGTTCAGAGTAGCGGCCCCTATTTTTCCTTGTTCTACAAAAATGAGTAATACATACCAAATATGCACAGATCCCTTATTCCATACTTAGGCACTTATTTGGATCGCGGACTTGTGAACTGTACATTGGGCCGATTTTCTCCATATACAAATTGGGTTCTTGGGCTGGCGGGCTCAAAATTTCCTAAGCAAAGCAAAGGGATCTGTCCAACTCCCAGTGCATATTTCATAATTCATGTCCAACACCAACTCTGGTTACCAGATCAGTGTGTGTAAAAACGAGGAAAAATTAAATATGTACCTTTATAAAGTATGGACATGAGATTTTATAGACCATGTACCGATATCGCATTCCATACTTACAGGTTCTCAGGCGGGAGGGGTCAAAAAATAGGCCTCTATTGTTCTGTGTTCTACAAATAACACATACAGTTCCGCGATATAAAAATTCGTAAGCGGACTTACGGGGTGGCTGCGATTTTATATACCATGTACAATTTATGGATCACGGGTTCTCGGGCTGGCGGGGTTAAAAACATGCCTCTATTGTTCAGTGCCTTACAAATAGCTTATGATAATGAATTGACAAGAGTATTTGCGGGCTGGTCGGCTCAACATTTGTCAATTGACAAGCGGATTTGGGAGCTGTCCGACTGAACATTTACTTCTATTGATTTCTACGACATACAAATTGACATACTCTAGGGCTGGCGGTCTCCCAGAAATGAGCACTACATACCAAATATGCACAGATCCCTTATAAAGAGTAAACGAAAAACTGTTTACTATGGAACACAGGCAGAAAAAGAATGCACCTTTGCATGGATTCATCTACATCTCTAGGTAGGAGTTATTTGCGCTGTCTAGTTTTCCTGTCTGTTTCTATCAACAAAAGTACAAAACAAAAGGGATATGAACATAAGTTCATATGTTAAGAAAAATGCAACTATTATGTACATATACAAAAAAAAATAGAATAAGATGAATAGAGTCACAAATAGTTTTTGGGAGGATGTACCCTCTTTTTTTTTTTTTGCACAATGTATATTTTATAATTCGAGTAGAACACCGTTTGTATGCTCACCAGAACAATATGTGTAGAAATCAGGGATACATATATTCTTTGAAACATAGAAATATGAGTTTGCAATAAGTTTGATGTATATGTCATATTTCAAGTGCAATACTAATTGTATCGTGATTAGACCAATATGTGTCTAAGACAAACATAATGTATTGAGGAATGGGCACATTTGACCAGACATGGTCAATAAGTACGTTTTGCAGATGACCTGTATTATTCAAAAGAAAGCGAAGACTGTATTTGCACATGTAGTTTTCCAATTCTTTTGTTCTGCCAGTATTTTGTAGCATGTCAATATTGAAGTCTCCTACAAGTACAATGGGTCC
>JZKD02S1647384.1:120828-156916 GCA_000966675.3 Picea glauca | reverse complement strand
CAATATAAAAAATGACATCAAATTCCCTAACATAAAAAACAACCATATGGTGGCTTATATATGAAATGGCAATCATTGGTCACTCATTGACCATTTCCACCCTTGCCACCCTCAAGAGAATCCTGGAAATTGGTATTTCTTCTCTTGCAAGAGGAAGCACCTCGAGTGGTTTTGCGCTTGGTCATGGTTCATTGCTCCAAATATTGCACAAAGAAAAAACATTGTTATAATCTTTTTTCCACAATGAATTAAAAAACTTACAAAAGGACACTTTGTAATTCAACATAAGATTACTCACTATAGATGGTATTGATAATCGTGAGGGTGTTACCCTCCTCCGTGACCCTAATCTCTCAACGATGCCACCCTGCATCAGTTAGAAGGATCAAATCATGAAATTTAAACAAATATGCATAAAATCAATTCCATTCACGATACATAAAAATTGATCATCAACACATAATTTATCTCATTGTGAATATCTTGGGCATCAGTGGAGAGTCACTAGTAGGTGGAGCGCTTCGTTGTACAACATGATATTAGGTAACATCAACTATGGAAACCTCAGTGGATGGCACATATGGAAATGGTGGTGGGAGTGGGTGGAATACGAGTGCATCCACTGTGGATGGATGTGATGGAAGAGGTGGTGTGGATGGGTTGCCTACAGGTGCATCCACTAAGGATGCATGGAATAAGAAAGATGGTGGGGGTGGGTGGGGATAAATCCCCATAGGTTTTACCAGTGATGGAATAACGCTTGGCCTAGAAATAGGTAACCCAAAATCCTTGTCCAGCTACCCAAGGACTAGACTAGTACTGTAACTAGAAAAAATATCAACAACTTGCATACATATTAATATTTTTTTTAGTAACAAATAATAAAAATCAATAACATAAATAAAACAAATTTGAGATTTAAATGAGACTGAACTTAACACATGATACCTGTGAAGCAAGTGATTTGTCCATACCAGGTGGACATTAATTGGCACCACTTGGTCCTCCATCATGTAGAAACATAAGAACATTGTAAATTTGTGGATGCTATAAAATAAAGAAATCATTATGGTGAATTTATCAAATGTGAGACATACCTATGTATGTGGAACATCAAATGAGTAGGTTTCCTCTATCGCTACAATAGTGATGGAGATAGAAATTGATGCATTTATCTACGTAGAGGGTCCATTATATGGGCGTATCAACTCCAAAACTTCACACAATAAAATATCGAAATAAATACATAGAATAATTTATAAAGATATTAAAATTAAGAACATAGAGATTGTTGGCATGTTTACAAGAAGAGTGTGCTTGTCATTGATGAAAAGAACAACAAAAACTATGGCATGTCTACAGGAAAGAAAAACAATGATGGCAAGCGTACAGGAAAGTACAACAACGATGATGGTTGGAGTACATGTATAATGTGCCAGGCGGGCACCAAAGCAAACTCGTGAAGACCAGAAGAGATAGTGCAGAGGTGCGTGTAGTACAAGACTATGCTTGTTCATTTGATGGCAAACAGGCAGGAAAGGAAGATCAACAGCGATGATCAAGTGGCAAGATCGAAGTGTTGATCTGACTCCATCTCGAAGTTTCGAATACCGGGATTTCGGATACCGGGAGATAGAGATATCAAGAACTCTCACTACATGAGTCCCAAAATCGCGAAATGTGAAATCGCAAAAATAATCTTAGCCATCATATCAAGGTTTGATCTGGACCATTGATCTGACTCCATTTTGGAGGTTCAGATACTAGGATTTGGAGGTATCAAGAACACTCACAACGAGACTGTCAAAATCGCGATATGTGAAATCGCAAAGAGATATGGACCGTCAAATATACTAGAGTGTGGACCATTGATCCAACTCCAATTCAGAGCTTCAGATACCGGGAATTGGAAGAGTCAAGTGATGAGACTCTTCATCACAAGAGTCTCGAAGTGGCGAAATGCGAAATGCCGAAATCTCAAATTAGGCACAAGGAAGGCCCATGAAGTGTCAAATTCATGACAAGATATGGACCGTTGGGTCCATAGGACACGTGACGACAGATCGCCATTTCGCTGACTGGAAAGTCAAAGGAACGGGGTTCCCTAAACCCCTCGAACTCGCGATATGTGAAATCGTGAAATGCCGAAATGCGAAATTGCGACATGGAGGATATATCGGAGATCGTGACTTGGAGAGTCAAGATACCATGCAACAGGAATCCACAACATGAGAAATCATGAAGTGTTGAAATGTGACATGAAGTTTTCGGAGATCGCGACTTGGAGAGTTGAGATGCCTCACAACAGGAATTCGCAACATGCGAAATGCCGAAGTGCCGAAAAAAGAAAACACCTTTTGGTGTTGGCTGTGGTCACAGCCGGTGATCACTCTGCGGAAGATGGAGGAAAGAGATAGTGAAACCAAGCTCCATTTTGGAGCTTCAGATACTGAGACATGGAGCATCAAGAAGTCATCACCACAGGAACGCCGAAGTGCCGAAATGCGAAATCGCGAAATCACTTTATGGATAAGCGCTCAGTCACCTCTCATGGTCACATGGTCAAGAGCTGGAGAGCAGAGTTATAGAAGCCAAGCTCTACATCGGAGCTCGTGACATGGAGAGTCGAGACGATTCATCATGGAATCTTTGAAATGAAAAAGTGTGAAATACGCTTTTGGTGTAGGTTGTAGTCACAACCATTGGTCACATCGGCAGAAGATGGAGGAAGGAGCTAGTGCGGACATGCTCCATTTCAAAGATTCGGGGATTGAGACATGGAATGTAACGAAATCTTTGCCACGGGGATCCCAAAATGCCGAAGTGTGAAATGGAGAAATGAACACAAGATTCTATGAAGTCAATCCAACGGTGCAGGTGAATTTGAATAAGATTGGAGGGCTACTGTTGCACGTCAAAGTGTAACTGCTAGAAACAACTGATGGTTTATGCCAGAGGATGAGCTCGATTGTGCCAGAGAAGACGAAGAGTCTCAATTGCCAGAGAGGCTGAGGAATCTCATGATAACACCCAATGATGTTGGATGCGTGGGTGGAACCGCTAGAGAAGCTGAAGAGCTGTGATGATAATCAGGTAGAGGACTCGATATGGGAGGTGATGCATAATAGAGAGGAGGTTGGCATAGGACAAGGTACAACTGTGGAAGAGTGAAGTGGTAGAAAACACCCCGATGTGGAGGAGATTGGGTGTTGTGAGCATGCAGAGGCATGGTGAATATTTCATGCATAAGGAGCAAAGAGACTATAATAATGCAGAACAAAGAAGAGATGAGAGTTGTTGTTGTTGAGTGGGATTGACAAGTGAAGAAGGATGTAGAGGACAGCAAAAGAAATGCACAATTGATGAATGGTGCATTTAATGGACATGGAACAAAGTGCATAAATGGATAAGGTCATAAAGCGTAGAGGAGTGTGTAGAAGACACTGATGTAGACAAAGCAACATAGTGTAGCCGAACATTGATGAGACTAGTAAGCCATAAAAGAACTTGATATCGTTGTAATAAGTTTTAGTAGCAAAGATTTATATTTCAGGGTGGTAGGGAGGTGCTAGGGAGGACTGTTGTCCTCAAAGGTTCAAGTGGGTTCTTGAACACAGGGATTTGTAGCTTCCATCTGGTTACAGCCAGAGAAATCAGGGTGGTAGGTTGGTGCTAGGGAGAACTGTCATTCTCTGTTATGCAGGTTGGTGCCTGTATGACTGGAAGTTGGTGATGGAACACTTGGGGAGTTAGTGCTTCCTTCTAGTTGGTGCTAGAGAAATAAGGGAGTTGGTGCTTCCTTCTAGTAGGTGCTAGAGAAAACAAAGAGTTGGTGTTCTCAGTAAGTTGCAGCTTGCAAAATAGAGGTTGTAGCCTCACAATGAGTTGGAGATCATATGTAGGATAATGTAAAGAATGTAAAGAATACTTATCATATAAAGAAGAAGAGGATTTTACCCTTTATGGATTTCCTTAGGAAATATCTGTCTCTGTGTATCTCATATGTGTGACTTATGCTGAATGTGACATTGTTTATTTCCCTGCATTATTGTGATTGTCATTGAGTGCTTTGTAAAGAGGTTAGAATAAACATGATTGTTTAAGCACGGTAACAACTGATTCAGCCCCCCCTCTCAGTTGGTCAACAATTGGTATCAGAGTCAACCCCTTTTATCTAAGGGTAGATCCTAGATCTTAAACATGTCAATCCATGAAGGAAATTCAACCAATAAGGCCCCTCTATTCAATGGAACAAACTTTTCCTTCTGGAAAGTTAGAATGAGAACCTACATAATGTCTTTAGGTGAAAATGTCTAGGATGTGGTAGATATTGGTTATGTAAAGCCATTTGTACTAGCTAATAAGGATGACAAGCTATAATTTAGCTTCAACGCTAAGGCTATGAATGCTATCTTGAATGGGCTTGCAGAAGCAGAGTTCATAAAAGTTATGCACCTAGAAACTGCCAAAGAAATGTGGGACAAACTCATTAGCAGTTATGGAGGTAATGAGAAGGTAAAGGATGCCAAGATTCAAACCTACAGAGTTCAGTTTGAATAGCCGAAGATCAAAGAAGATGAAACTATTGGAAAATACTATGTGAGAGTTGAAGAAATGGTAAATGCAATGAAAGCACTTGGTGAAAAAATTGAGGAACCTTCCTAAGTTCATAAAATTTTGAGATCTCTCCCAGATAGGTTCAACCTGAAGGTCTCTGCTATAGAATAACTTAATGATCTAAAAACCTTGGAGTTTGATCAACTTCTAGGAAAATTGACTGCATATGAAATGAGAATAGTTAAATATAAACCCACCTCCAGAGAAGCATCATTCAAGGCAGACAAGAATGAGGATTCTGAGCCTGATGAAATTGAAGAAAAATTTGTGAAGAGACTGAAGAAGGGATCAGGAAAATATAAAGGTTAAATTCCTTTCAAATGTTTCAACTGTGGTAGGATAGGTTATTTTGCAAATAAATGTCCTCACAAAATAAAGGATCAAACATGTGATGATGAGGAGAAGCACAAACACACAATGTTTTTTAAAGAGAATAACATTAAGAAGAAAAGTCTTTGCGTAAATAATGATGACGATCCTTCAGATGATGAAGACAATGACTCCTCTATTGATGATAAAATAAATGAATTCATACTTATGGCCAGAGAGGATTATGATCATAAAAGAAAAAGAAGTGAGGCTAATGAAGAAGAAGTTGTGGTTGATATGGAAGGAGAACTGATCAGTGCACTAGAAGAGATTGTCAGAATCATAATTAAGAACAGAAAGCAAAGACAATTGTTGATACAGTTCGAGAAAGACAGTAAAGAACCTGATGAAGACCTTGTCCTACTAAAAGTGGAACTAGAAGAGGCAAAGAAAATCAAAGACATTATGAAATGACAGTTATCATAAAAGAAGGTAAGATGTGAAGCCTTAGAACAAGAAGTAGTGAAAAATAGGAAAGAGATGGAGAAGTTTCAAGCCTTGTATAATCAGAATCTATCAAGTATCAAAGCCTCAGAAGGATTAGCCACCATTCTGAATCAACAAAGGAATCCAAAGTTGAAAACGGGTTTGGGTTATGAAGAGGGATCAAGTAGTGGTAAGCCAAGAAACGAAGAACCCATCAAGTTTGTCAATTCTACAACCAATGAAAACAACAAACCTGTAGAAACAAAAGAAGACAATCAACTGCCCAGGACGAGTAAAGAAAAAGATGCCAGGACTAAATCTGTAGAACAAAGAAATAATGTGCTCATTGCTGAAAGACGTCATCAACATGGAAGAAATCGATTTTTTGAAAGAAGACAACCATTTTCTAGGTACAAAGAATTTTTCTATGGATATTGTTTCTACTGTTCTAACTTTGGTCACAAAGCTGTAAACTGTTCCTTAAGACTTAGACATGAACAATTAATATTTCAAATGAATAAATATTTTCCACAACAAAGAATGATACAACCAAGTAACAAACCATCACAGATTGCAAATTGCCAAATTAAGTCTAGACACATGCAACTAAGAAGGTCAAGAAATAATAAACAGGAAATGAGTAGACAATGCTGCAACAATAATTTTGACCTATTGAACAATGAGATTGAATGCTACATCTGTCATAACTATGGACATAAATCTATTGACTGTTGATTAAGGAACTATGAACCAGATTTGAATTCCCCTGCTAAAAATGTCAAGGTTTGGAAAAAGAAAGGAAGTGATAAGTGTGGATCAGTGTTGTCAGCTCAAAGAAAAACTAGCCCTTGG
Source organism: Picea glauca (assembly GCA_000966675.3). NCBI lineage: Eukaryota > Viridiplantae > Streptophyta > Pinopsida > Pinales > Pinaceae > Picea > Picea glauca. Next base: position 150,652 of record JZKD02S1647384.1, on the reverse strand, counting down.
TATATAGACATTGGATGCTCCAAACATATGATGGGAGACAAAGGTAATTTTCTATCTTTAAGTGAAAGAAAATCAGGAAACGTAACTTTTGGAAATGATGCTCCAGGGAAAATAAAGGGTAAAGGGATGGTGATATTAAGTAATGGAAAAGGAAAAGCCCAAGATGTTCTACTTGTAGATGGGCTGAAACATAATCTACTCAGTGTAAGTCAAATGTGTGACAGAGGATGTGAAGTGGTGTTCACATCCAAGGATTGCAAGATAAAGTTTGTAAACTCAGGACAAGTGGTGGCCAAAGGCATAAGGACAAAAAATAATGTATATGTGCTGAAGGAAAATAGAGAAGAGTGTCATCTAAGAAAACATGATGAAAGATGGTTATGGCATAGGAGACTTGGACATCTAAACTTTGACCACTTAGTCAAAATCAAAAATCTCGAGGCAGTAAAAGATCTTCCGAAAATATTAAAGCCCCAAGATTCAATGTGTAAACCCTGCCAAGTAGGAAAGCTAACCATGACACAATTTAAGGCCAAGATATTTGCTTCAATAGAGAAACCACTCCAACTAGTTCATATGGATTTATGTGAATCATCAAGACAGGAAGGAACAAGGAAAGAAAACTACTTCATACTGATTATTGATGATTACTCCAGACTTACTTGGGTTACCTTTCTCAAGGAAAAAGCTGAAGCATTTGAGAAGTTTAAAATATTTAAGGCTTTAACTAAGACTCAAACATGCAAGAGGTTAAAATTAGTAAGATCAGATCGAGGAGGAGATTTTATGTCAAGTGACTTCAAGGAATTATGTGATAAGCATGGGATCAAGAGAGAATACACAATCCCAAGAACTCCACAACAAAATGGAGTAGTTGAGAGGCAAAATAGAACAGTGCAGGAAATGGCCAAGTCAATGATGAATGAGAAGAACAATGGTCAAACCTACTAGGTAGAAGCAATACACACAATAGTCCATGTTCTTAACAAATCCCACCTCAGACCACAAAGTGACAAGACACCTTATGAACTGTGGTATGGGAGACCTGCTTCAATTAAACACTTCAAATTCTTTGGGAGTAAATGTTACATAAAGAATAATGATGAGAACCTTGGAAAATATGATGATAGGGTTGATGAAGGTATCTTCTTAGGGTATGCTACAAACAATAAAGGATATGATTGAGAAAAACAATATGTGGGAGATGGTTCATAGACCTGGAGGTAAAAATTTCATTGGCTCCAAATGGATCTTTAAGAATAAGTTGAATGAGCAGGGACAAGTTGTTAGGAACAAAGCAAGATTGGTCTGTAAAGGGTATGCTCAGATAGAAGGAATGGATTTTGATAAAACATTTGCGCCCGTAGAAATATTAGAAGCTATCAGAATTTTTCTTGCCTATGCTTGTCACAAAAGGTTTAAAGTCTATCAAATGGATGTCAAGTCATCTTTTCTAAATGGAGAATTAAGTGAAGAAGTCTATATGGAACAACCAAAGGGTTTTTAACTGTCGGATAACCCTGACTTAGTATGCAAGCTAAAGAAAAATTTATATGGTTTAAAACAAGCCCCTTGAGCCTGGTATTACAGACTAGATATGTATCTCAAAGACAAAGGGTTCAAGAGAGGAACAACAATCTGTATATCAAAAACAACAATCTATATATCAAAAACAGAGGATAAGGATTTGCTCATCGTATTGGTCTATGTAGATGACATCATCTTCGGATGTAATAAGGATTTATTGGTACAATGGTTTTCTTCTGCCATGGAGTCTAAGTTTGAAATGTCTATGATAGGTGAACTATCATTTTTTCTTGGTCTGCAAATTACTCAGAGGTCTGAAGGGATGTTCATTTCTCAAGAAAAATATCTAAGAGAAATGTTGAAAAGGTTTCAGATGGAAGACTCTGAACCTTTGGGAACACCTATGGTTACTGGATGCAAATTAAGTAAGGACGATGACTCACCTGATGTTGATCAAAGTTCATATAGATCAATGATTGGTATCCTGTTGTACATCACAACATCTCACCCAAACATAATGCACGTTGTTGGAATGGTAGGAAGATATCAGTCTGCACCTAAACAAAGTCATTTGCTAGCTGTCAAAAGGATATTCAGATATCTGAAAGAAACAATGAACTATGGCCTATGGTATCCTAAGAATCAGAATTTTCAATTATCTTCCTACTCAGATGTTGATTGGGCTAACTACATGGGTGAAAGGAAAAGCATGAGTGGAGGTGCGTTCTTCTTAGGAGATTCTCTAGTAGCATGGTTGAGTAAAAAGCAAGGTTCCATTTCTTTATCAACTACTGAGGCAGAGTACATTGCTGTTGCTACCTATTGCACTCAGGTATTAAGAATGATTCAGACACTTGAAGACTTGGAGGTAAAATACGCTGCACGGATCCGAATTCATTGTGATAACACTAGTGCCATCAGTGTGTCCAAGAATCCTGTATTCCACTCCAAGACCAAGCATATTCCCATAAAATACCATTTTCTGAGAGAGCAGGTCACCAATCAGAGTGTTCAAGTCCATTACATTCTAACCATAGAACAAATTGTAGACATATTTACTAAACCCCTAGCCAAGACACCCTTTGAATATCTTTGACAGACGTTGGGTGTCATCCTGTCTCACATCTAAGAGAGTCCATCCCGTTAGGGGGAGTTTGTATTGGTTGAATATCTTATACCTCCTAAACATTCTGCAATAGCTCAGGAAGAGCGTGTTTTCTTTGACATTGATGTCAAAGGGGGAGAAAAGGAATGTTCCAGACTAGATGCTACAGTTGGAAGTCTAAACAGATAAGTGCAGCCATTCAGGGTTGCCATCAATGCCAAAGGGGGAGATTGTTGGCATGTTTACAAGAAGAGTGTGGTTGTCATTAATGGCGAGAACAACGACAATGATGGCATGTCTACAGGAAAGAATAGTAGCAGCGATGGAAAGTGTATAGGCAATTACAACAACGACGATGGATGGAGTACAGGTATAATGTGCCAGGAGGGCACCAGAGAAAAATCATGAAGACCAGAAGAGATAGTGCAGAGGTGCACATAGTACAAGACTGTGCTTGTTCAGTTGATGGCAAACAGGCAGGCAAGGAAGATCAGCAGCGATGATCAAGTGGGAAGATCAAAGTGTTGATTCGACTCCATCTCAGAGTTTCGGATACTGGGATTTTGGATACCGAAAGATGGATATATCAAGAACTCTCACTACAGGAGTCCCGAAGTCGCGAAATGCAAAATCATGAAATAATCTTAGCTGTCAGATCAAGGTTTGATCTGGACCATTGATCCGACTCCATTTTGGAGGTTCGGATACTAGGACTTGGAGGTATCAAGAACACTCACAACGAGACTGCCGAAATCACGATATGAGAAATCGTGAAGTGATTTGGACCATCGAATCATCTAGAGTTTGGACCGTTGATCTGACTCCAATTTGGAGCTTTGGATACCAGAAGTTGGAAGAGTCAAGTGATGAGAATCTTCATCACAAGAGTCCCGAAATGGTGAAATGCGAAACGCTGAAATCCTGAATCAGGCATAAAGAAGGCCTATGAAGTGTCGAATTCACAACAATATCTGGACCGTTGGGTCCATAGGACACATGGCGACAGATTTTCATTTCGCTGACTAGAAATTCAAAGGAATGGGGTTCCCTAAACCTCTCGAACTTGCGATATGCAAAATCGTGAAATGTTGAAATGCGAAATTGGGACACGAAGGATATATCAGAGATCACGACTTGGAGATTCGAGATACCATGCAACAAGAATTCGCGACATGAGAAACAGTGAAATGTTGAAATGCGAAGTTGCGACATGAAGTTTTCAGATATCGCGACTTGGAGAGTCATGATGCCTCGCAATAGGAATTCACGACATGCGAAATGACGAAGTGTCAAAATATGAAAACACCTTTTGGTGTTGGTCGTGGTCACAACTAGTGGTCACTCTGCGGAAGATGGAGGAGGGAGCTAGTGCAACCAAGCTCCATTTCAGATCTTTGGATACTGGAACATGGAGCTTCAAGAAGTCATCACCATAGGAACGCCGAAGTGCCAAAATGCAAAATCGTGAAAGCACTTGATGGATAAGCACTTAGTCACCTCTCTTGGTCACATGTTCAAGAGATGGAGAGAAGAGTTATAGAAGCCAAGATCTACTTCGAAGATCGTGACATGGAGAGTCAAGACGACTAATGACAAAATCTCTAAAATGAAAAAGTGTGAAATATGCTTTTTGTGTAGGCTGTATTCACAACCATTGGTCTCATCGGTGGAAGATAGAGCAAGGAGCTAGTGTAGACATGCTCCATTTTGGAGATTTGGGGATTGAGACATGGAATGTAACGAAATATTCACCACAAGGATCCCTAAATGCTAAAGTGGGAAATGGATAAATGAACACAAGATTCTATGAAATCAATCCAATGGTGCAGGTGAATTTGAATAAGATCGGAGGGCTACTGTTGCACGTCAGAGTGTAACTGCTAGAAACGACTGATGGTTTCTGCCAGAGGATGAGCTCGATTGTTCCAGAGAAGACGAAGAGTCTCAATTTCTAGAGAGGTTGAGGAATATCAGGATAACACCCAGTGATGCTGGACACATGGGTGGAACCGCTAGAGAAGTTGAAGAGTTGTGATGATAATCAGGTAGAGGAATCGATATGGGAGGTGATGCAGAACAGAGAGGAGGTTGGCACAGGACAAGGTACAACTATGGAAGAGTGAAGTGGTAGAAAACACCCCGATGTGGAGGAGATTGGGGGCTATGAGCATGCAGAGGAATGGCGAATATTGCATGCACAAGGAGCACAGAGACTATGAGAATGAAGAACAAATAAGAGATGAGAGTTGTTGTTGTTGAGTGGGATTGACAAGTGAAGAAGGATGAAGAGAACAGTAGAAGAAATGCACAATAGAGGAATGGTGAATTTAATGGACATGGAAAACATTGCATAAATGGAGAAGGTCATAAAGCGTAGAGGAGTGTGCAAAAGAAATGGATGTAGACAGAGCAACGCAGTGTAGAAGAACAATGATGAGACTGGTAAGTCATAGAAGAACTTGATATTGCTGTAATAAGTTTTAGTAACAAAGATTTATATTTCAGGGTGGTAGGGAGGTGCTAGGGAGGATTGTTGCCCTCAGAGGTTCAAGTGGGTGCTTGAACACAGGGAGTTGTAGCTTCCATCTAGTTGCAACCAGAGAAACTAGGGTGGCAGGGTGGTGCTAGGGAGAACTGTCATTCTCTGTTATATAGTTTGGTGCCTATATGACTGGAAGTTGGTGCTGGAACACTTGGAGAGTTGGTGCTTCCTTCTAGTTGGTGCTAGAGAAACCAGGGAGTTGGCGCTTCCTTCTAGTTGGTGCTAGAGAAATAAGGGAGTTGGTGCTTCCTTCTAGTAGGTGCTAGAGAAAACAGAGAGTTGGTTCTCTCAGCAAGTTGTAGCTTGCAAAACAGAGGTTGTAGCCTCACAATGAGTTGGATCTCATATGTATGATAATGTAAAGAATACTTATCATATAAAGAAGAAGAGGTTTTTACCCTTTATGGGTTTCCTTAGAAAATATATGTCTCTGTGTATCTCATATGTGTGACTGATGCTAAATGTGATATTGTTTATTTCCCTACATTATTGTGATTGTCATTGAGTGCTTTGTAAAGAGGTTAAAATAAGCATGATTGTTTAAGAATAGTAACGAATGATTAGCCCCCCCCTCTCAGTTGGTCAACCGAGATGGATAAGATACTAAACTCGTCCATATAGCTCTGGTGTCTACTGGCCTCCATAGGCCCATAGAAAGTATGCCCACAACTCGAGCATCTGTGAAGCTCACATGAATGACTAGTCTATCCATGTGCCCTCTCCTCACTGCACTCTGCTCCAAGGGTTGAAGGTTTGACCTGTAAAATTCTGAGACCCGAAAGATCTAGAATTCGATGAGAAAAATAATACAAATCCAATGAATATGAAAATAAACAAAGAATAGAGAGATAGAGAATAATTTACTCCACAAGAATGAATGTATTTGTTATCACTCAAATTGTACTATTAAATTTTTAGCGCTTTATTCATTTTGTGATAGAGTTTCCCATTTCAAGTTCTCCTGCTTGTTGCAACAACCCCTCAACTCCCAGTTAAGCCTTGATAAGCTCCCATAGATATCTACTGCCCAATATTGTTTTGTCAGACTGTATTTAACTTGCAAATATAAAAAACACAAATAAAATTCATTTCATAACTCTTATGTCTTTTATAATTTGAAATAAAATCCATATTTTTATTTCAAAAAATTCCCCAAAGCAATAGTGGTGTGTGCTTAGGTGAGCGTCTATCTTACATCAAGCCTAGCTATGAGTCAAGCCCAACACCGAAATTCATATCATCTTCACACCTTATCATCAAGTTACATGAGCATTAGTTATTGATGAAGCTATGTATTAAGATTATCGATCGAATTACCCAACATGCCAACAATCAGGTCAAGTCAACAACGATGCCATGACTCTAGCCACATCATCAAACTCCAAGTTAGACAAGTCGACACATTAAAATGATCCCATGAGTCAAACTGCAATTTAACCTTTAGGTCGATACATCTCGAGTGCAGGTGTCAAAATCCCACATGCTGCCAAGTGTTCGACGATATAACCGCCCAAGATTGCGTTTTTCACCACGCAAGACATAAACTCATCACAAAGCCTGGTTCTTAATTTGCAACATTGTATAGGTGTCGATGCTTGATTTTTCACATCAACGTGCCAAGCTACAAATCCAAAGGAGCTAAAGCATCCAATGCATGGGGGATTTGATATATGAATGCAAATAGATAGTTGCCAAAACACTTGATTTGCAAGTAGAGAATGTGTGTGCAACTGTCAAATGGATAAATGCAACTGTCCAATGGAGAAACATAGCATTTTTTGCTGAAATGTTTGACAGGATGAAGGTATCTAGACACAAGGAGGAGTGCAGAGCCACAAGCACCCGCAAATACATAAATGATAAGGATCAAAGACATTGATCAGAGAAATACATTGTGCAAACAAAAGTTCAAAGGGTTCTCACCTTTTGGGTTTCCTCTTTACTATTTAAACTTGCCACATTTTTCAAATCATAGCAGACAGACGTGTTTCTCACATAATGCAAAGGTGAAATGCAAGGTATTCATTGTTTGATGCTAGAATCAAGGCACTGACATGGATTTAGTTACAACACATCTAAACACTTTCTTTTCATAAGGTCAGTGGTGATAACCCTTGGCAAGAATACCAAAAAATTGATTGGTGATGTATGGATATTGGTTCACGAGGTGCAATGATGCTCTTTAAAGAAACCGAGAAGGGTGAAGTGTTTGATTCAACACACCAGGATTTTCTTTCTTTTCTTGGTGCATTATGACTAGAGGATGTTTCAAAGGATTTCTAATAGATGATCGATTATTGTTGCAACTTTTTGTTGAAGGAATCTCAAGACAAATGCTTTGTATATGAAGCTGCTAGAAAAGGAAAAGTCAAAGATCTCAAGATGCTTGTAATGCTCTGATTTCAAGGTTGGAGTTATTCTCAAATTTCCAAACTATGGTTACAAATATCACCATCTTGCCTATGTCCAACACTTCTCTTCTAAATGAAGGGATTCCCACAATAGATGCCATGTCGATGTGCAAACAACATTTCCAGGGGAGTTTGAAGCAGACATGTTACAGATAGAGGAGAAATAGCCATTGTTGAAGGTTTCCCAAAACTCAATGGTATGAGGCCTGGAGTTCAGGATACTTTAAAATGGAGGACATAATTTAAAAGGAAAATGCAGGAGAAAATTGTATGCACAGACAGGACAGGATTTTCAGACTTCATGAGCATTAATAATACAGGTGACAGATCCCAGGTAATGCAACAACTTACAACAGATCCTCTTTCTCATTTATTTATGGAAGATTACTTATAGAGGAACACAATCACTCAACATGCAATTGGTCCTCTGGTTTAGATTCTTGGATCTGGCATGCCTAGTTTGCAACAAAAGGAAATCAAAGCTCTTTTTGTAAACAATTTTGAAGACTACATTTTCAGCAGCTTAAAACAGAGGAATATTCTCACATTGTTAGTGTACATTGACAGTGATGTTATCACAAGTTCAGGGATACTCCTATCTTTGTATGAGATATGCAGATAGCATAGAAAGTTCACGCAATGAAGAACCCTGATTGAAACACAACAAAGAAATCAAATGATCAGCCTTGAAGATCAAGAAGCTTAGAAAACATAATTATGAAGCTTTGAAGAAATCTGCTAGCCTTCTCGGTGGCTTATAGGTTCAGATTTATAGGAGTTGGCCCAGGTTGATATAAATTTGCAGGGAGAGCAATCAAATGAACACTGATTTTTGACGTAACAACAGTTTTGAACACAAAAGGTTTCCTTTTTTATCAAAACAGAGCTTTCAACAACACGAAAGGAAAAATTATAACCAATTAGTTGTTGAAAAGCAGAGCTTTCATCAGCTAATTAGCAAATCCTAAGGTGAAATAGCTGGTGAAACTGCAGAATGAGAATTTTGAAGAGTTGAGCTCGAACAGAGCGATCTTTGGGTCATTTAAAGTATAAGATGGTATCAAAGAATTAATCATCAAATTTTGAAGCATGTGGTTTCAAGATTTTGTGGAAATATATCGGGTGAATTCTCACATGGTCAGCTAAAACTTTGCTCACAACTGGTAAAATATTTCAGCCATTGAAGACATGTGTCTTTCCCATCATTGACACATTAGAGACACATCAGAGGCACATCAATGATAAAGACTAGATGTCAAAGACCTTTTGAAGAAAATTTGATTCATATAAACTAGATCTTTAGTTATCCTATTGTATTTAGTCTTGTATTATGTTTTCTATATTTAGAAATCCAGATCCAGTTTTCTAGGATCTGAGATCTGTTGTAAAGACTACAAAGCCACAAACTGTTGATGAACAAAGGGTTCTATTTTGGATACAACAGTGGATTATATTGTAAACAGACTTTTTCATGATAATACAAATCACAGTTTTCTCTCTCTATTCATGTCAGATTCTTATTCTACCTTTTGTACTTTTTGTTAAGTTGTTGTGGCTACAAAATGACTGTTATCTCATTGGTTAGCTCATAACTTGATAAATATTTTATTGTCATTGTTTATTAAACCCTACACTTTGTATTTGGTTTATAAGCATTGTCTTTTCATCCTCTTTAAGTTATCATCTGATCATTAATCCTTGAGAGCACTGGTTCATTTGATTCTCATTTTGACTGTCTGAATACCTCGCTATAATTGAGTTATCCTATTGATCCATATATCCAAAAATAAAAAAACATGTTTACCTTATGTTACCAAGCATCTTTGTCTTGTAACCACAAGGAATTTCTTTGAGTGATAACAAATTGGCGTCGTTGTCTGGGAGAGGAGGCTAAAGCTCATCTTTTCTGGGAGACGACACATAGCTGATATTTGATGATAGACAAAGATTAGACATTCTCTTGGTTGTAATCATATACTTGGAAACTCCATGAAGGACAGATCTGTTGGCGACTCCACTGGTATATAAATGAACAAGATCTTAGCAAAGAGGTATGCGTTCTATGATTTTTCAAGTATTTATGGTTTCCCTAATTCAATACCTACTAGAGATGAATGGGAAAATAGTCTTCCCAAATTTCAAGGAGAGGACTGGGAAGTGCCAGCAGAACATTTGCTAGATTTTCATGATTACATGCATCGGTTGCAAATTGTGCATGAGGATGTTCAGATCCGGCTATTCTATTTTTCATTAGAAGGGATTTCTCGTGATTGGTATTGGTCTCTGCCTATTGCTAGTATCAACTCTTTGGCTGATTTTCATGCTGCCTTCCATGTGTTTTGCAAAGGAATATTTTCAATTGACTTTCTATATCCCGAATGCTGTCATGAGTTTTATTTATTGAATAAAAATCCAAACATTCGTGAAGAATTTGCTGCAACAGAAGATACTCTTCATTATGATCAAGAGATCAATGATCCACACTCTAATAACTTTAGTGATGCTTTTGACATTGTATCAAATACATATATTGTTTTAAGTTGTCATGAAGATCAGATTTTTCCCGTTGAAGACTTGAATGGTGACGAGCAAATTGACAAAATAACAAGTAACAGTTTCAGATCTACAACAAATACTGAGGACAGTCTTCATCTTTCAGATTTGCAGACGAAGGGAAATTGTAGCATACATGAAGAGAATGATGAGAAGAAAGGTTTATATCAACAATGCATCATGCATTTTTCTTTGACCAAGGTTGAGCAGTTTACAGTTAACATGGAGATCAATGAAAGCCATCAGTAGCAACATGTCAGTCTTCAGTTGGAACAACTGCCTAAAGAAGTATTCCTTGATGTTTTTGATGACCCTATTGTTTATTATCTGGAGTTTATAAGAAACATAGATGTTAAAATTTTCTTGATAGAAGAAGACTGGTTCTATCATTTGTTCAGAACACATCTTTGTTGGCTATGCATTCTTTTATTTTTGGGATCAAGATCAATAATTTTTTCAGCAAATAAATTAGTTACATGGCTTCATTGGAAGCATGAGTTTATTTGATGAAGAGTACTAGTTGGTTAGTGTATGAGTAGGCGATTGAATAAGATCTTCATATGAGCAGATAGATTGCTTTCAATTTTTCTGAATAAGCAGGCAGGCTACAGTCAGGTCACAGGTTTGTAGGGGATCAGTTGTACAAGCCATATGACTCCATGCCCATTGCTAAAGGCGACTAGAACTACTAGGTTCTTGGAAACCTCACCGGGAGGTATTCATCCCAGTTGGAGCCAGATGTTAGCACTCAAAATGTATTATTACATTTTTAGCACTTTATTCATTTTGTGCTAGATTTTCCCATCTCAAGTTCTCCTGCTTGTTGCCACAACCCCTCAAATCCCAGTTAAGCCTTGATAAGCTCCCATAGATCTCTACTGCCCAAGATTGTTTTTCAGTCTGTCTTTAACTTGCAAATATCAAAAACAAAAATAAAAGTCATTTCATAACTCTTATGTCTTTTATAATTTGAAATAAAATCCATATTTTTATTTCAAAAAATTCCCCAAAGCAATAGTGGTGTGTGCCTAGGTGAGCCTAGTCTATCTTACATCAAGCCTAGCGTACCAAGATATGAGTCAAGCCCAACACTAAAATCCATATCTTGTTCACACCTTATCGACAAGTTACATGAGAATTAGTTATTGATCAAGCTATGTATTAAGCTTATCGATCGAATTACCCAACATGCCAACTATCGGGTCAAGTCAACAGCTATGCCATGACTCTAGCCACATCATCAAACTCCAAGTCAGACAAGTCGACACATTAAACTGAGCCCATGAGTTACACTACAATTTAACCTTCATGTCGATACATCTCGAATGCAGGTGTCAAAATCCCATAGGCTGTTAACTATTTGATGATATAATTGCCCAAGTTTTCCTTTTTCACCACGCAACACATAAACTCATCACAAACCCCGGTTCTTAATTTGCAAGATTGTATAGGTGTCAATGGTTTCTTTTTCACATCAGCGTGCCAAGCTACAAATCCAAAGGAGCTAAAGCATCTGATGCATGGCGGATTTGATATATGAATGAAAATAGACAGTTTCCAAAACACCTAATTTGTAAGAAGAGAATGTGTGTGCAACTGTCCAATGGAGAAACACAGTTGTCTAATGTAGAAACGTAGCATTTGTTGTTGAAATGTTTGACAGGACGAAGGTATCTAGCCACGAGGAGGAGTGCAGAGCCAGGAGCACCTGCAAATAGATAAATGATAAGGATCAAAGACATTGATAAGAGAAATACATTGTGCAAACAAAAGTTCAAAGGGTTCTCGCCTTTTGGGTTTCCTCTTTACCATTTAAACTTGCCACATTTTTCAAATCATAGCAGATAGATGAGTTGCTCACAGAACGCAAGGGTGAAATGCAAGGTATTCATTGTTTGATGCTAGAATCAAGGCACTGACATGGATTTAGTTACAATGCATCTAAACACTTTATTTTAAGAAGGTCGATAGTGATAACCCTTGGCAAGAATACCAAAAAATTGATTGGTGTTGTATGGATATTGGTTCACGAGGTACAATGATGCTCTTTAAAGAAATCGAGCAGGGTGAAGTGTTTGATTCAACACACCAAGATTTGCTTTCTTTTCTTGGTGCATTATGACTAGAGGATGTTTCAAAGGATTTCTAATAGATGATCTATTGTTGTTGCAACTTTTTGTTGAAGGCATCTCAAGACAAATGCTTTGTATCTGAAGCTGCTGGAAAATGAAAAGTCAAAGATCTCAAGCTGCTTACAATGCTCTCATTTCAAGGTTGGAGTTATTCTCTAATTTCCAAACTATGGTTACAGATCTCACCATCCTGCCTATGTCCAACACTTCTCTTCTCAATGAAGGGATTTTCACAACAGATGCCATGTCGATGTGAAAACAACATTTCCAGGGGAGTTTGAAGCAGACATGTTACAGATAGAGGAGCGATAGCCATTCTTGAAGGCTGCCCAGAACTCAATGGTATGAGGCCTGGAATTCAGGATACTTTAAAATGGAGGACATAATTTAAAAGGAAAATGAAGGACAAAATTGAATAAAGAGACATGACAGGATTTCCAGACTTCATGAGGATTAATAATACAGGTGACAAATCCCATGCAGTGCAACAAATTGCAGCAGATCCTCTTTCTCATTTATTTATGGAAGATTACTTACAGAGGAACACAATCACTCAACATGCAATTGGTCCTCTAGTTTAGATTCTTGGATCTGGCATGCCTAGTTTGCAACAAAAGGAAATCAAAGATCTTTTTGTAAACAATTTTGAAGACTGCATTTTCAACAGCTTAAAACAGAGGAATATTCTCACACTGTTAGTGTACATTGATAGTGATATTATCACAAGTTCAGGGATACTCCTATCTTTGTATGAGATATGCAGATAGCACATGAAGTTCACACAATGAAGAACCCTTATTGAAACACAACAAAGAAATCAAATGAGTAGCCTTGAAGATCAAGAAGCTTAGAAAACATAATTATGAATCTTTGAAGAAATCTGCTAAAAGCCTGCCTTCTCGGTGGCTTATAGGTTCATATTTACAGGTGTTGGCACAGGTTGCTATAAATTTGCAGGGAGAGCAATAAAATGAACACTGATTTTTGATGTAACAATAGTTTTGAATACAAAAGGTTTCCTTTTTTATCAAAACAAAGCTTTCAACAGCACGGAAGGCGAAATTATAACTAATTAGTTGTTGAAAAGTAGAGCTTTCATCAGCTAACTAGCAAATCCTAAGGCGAAATAGCTGGTGAAACTGCAGAATGAGAATTTTGAAGAGTTGAGCTCGAACAGAGAGATCTTTGGGTCATTTAAAGTATAAGATGGTATCAAATAATTAATCACCAAATTTTGAAGCATGTGGTTTCAAGATTTTATGGAAATATATCAAGTAAATGCTCACATGGTCAACTAAAGCTTTGCTCACATCTGGTAAAAGCTTTCAGCCATTGAAGACATGTGTATTTCCCATCATTGACACATAAGAGGCACATCAATGATAAAGACCAGATGTCAAAGACCTTTAGAAGACAATTTGATTCATATGAACTAGATCTCTAGTTATCCTATTGTATTTAGTCTTGTATTATGTTTTCTATATTTAGAAATCCAGATCCAGTTTTCTAGGATCTGAGATTTGTTGTAAAGGCTATAAAGCCACAAACTATTGATGAACAAAGGGTTCAATTTTGGATACAACAGTGGATTATATTGTAAATAGACTTTTTCATGATAACACAAATCACAGTTTTCTCTCTCTCTATTCATGTCAGATTCTTATTCTACCTTTTGTACTTTTTATTAAGTTGTTTTAGCTACAAAATGACTGCTATCTCATTGGTTAGCTCATAACTTGATAAATATTTGCTTGTCATTGTTTATTAAACCCTACACTTGGTATTTGGTTTATAAGCATTGTCTTTTCATCCTCTTTAAGCTATCATCTGATCATTAATCCTTGAGAGCATTGGTTCATTTGATTCTCATTTTGACTGTCTGAATACCTCGCTATAATTGAGTTATCCTATTGATCCATATATCCAAAAATACAAAAACAAGTTCACCTTAAGTTACCAAGCATCTTTGTCTTGCAACCACAAAGAGTTTCTTGGAGTGATAACAATATTCACAATATCTTGAAAATTACAATGAGATCAATCCAATATGTAGAGAGGAATTGATCTTGTCACTAATAATAGCAACTGCCACTAAAAGAAGTGTAAAAATGGCTAAAGAACATGCCTAAACCTCTAAAATATATAATCCACACCTAGCATGAGTATGATAAGATGAAAAGTGTGAGTTTACTAACTGATTAGCTAAACATGCAAAGTTTACTAAAGAAAGGGGGTAAATCCCTAGAATCAAGGGACAACTTCCTTGATTTAGGGAGGAAGTGCACTCTCCTTCCTTTAGGTGTTTAAACTTTGCATGGAGGTTGGAAAGGATTTATTAATTGGAGTTATAACTAAATAAATCAAAGTTAACTCCCTAAACTTAAGGAAAACGCCCTAAAATCAGGGAAGGTGTCTCCTACCCTCTCTAGAAAGTCAAATTAAGTGAGGAAAAATTTATTGGAATGCATTAACCAAGGTCTAGATGCCTAAGACAAGTAACACACCAAGGGAAGTTATGAGTATTCTCTAACACCCCCCTTTAAGCCTAATTGTAGTGATATAATAAGAAAATGTGAGTCCATGCTACTAGGCCATTTTAGGTACTCAATACAGTAATGAACCCCTCATAAAATGAGGAAAGAGGGAAAACCTCATGGGAAACCCTCCCTAAAAGAGGACATAAAAAAATGCTAAGTAAATTGTGAGTGTCTACCCAACTATCTCTACCACAACCAAAACATCCCGCAAGTCAGAGAATTTCTTCTCAATGAAGGGTTTGGTGAAGATGTTTGCATGTGTATAATCCCCTAGATGTAATGCATGTGTATCTCAATATTCTTAGTTCTTTGTCTCTGAACCAAATCAATGGATATATGAATGGTACCCTGGTTGTCACAAAATATGACAGTGAGTATCTGATATTGAATCCCAAACTCATAAAGTAAACCCTACAACCAAATACATTGTGTGGCAACATTCACTGCCTCCTTGTACTTTGCCTCTACTGTGGATAAAGAAATAGATTCTTGCTTCTTGCTTGACCAAAAAAGTGGATCGGAACCAAATTTGAATACATACCCTGAGGTGGACTTGCGGTCTGTGCCATCTCCAGCCCAATCTAAATCTATGTACCCGACCATAGACAGAGGACAATCAACTACATAATAAATAAATAAAATGGGAGTTCCTTTTACATACCGAAGGATTCTCTTAGCAACTTTCCATTGAAGCTCATGGGGCTTCTGCATATACCTAGAAACAACACTCACTGCATAAGAGATATCAGGACATGTATGTGTGAAGTACAATAAGCTCCCTACCAACTGTCGATAGAGAGTATTGTCTACCAAATGAGTAGTCACTCCATCCTCCAATCTGACCCCAGAAATAAAAAGTGAACCAAATGGATTACACTCTGTCATCTGAAACATGTCAAGTAGATCCATTGCATACTTGGTTTGTGCCATCTTGATTCATGAAGTAGACTATGATACCTCAAGACCAAGAAAATAATGCAACAAACCCATATCACTCATGGAAAATATATCATGCAAGGCAGTCTTAATCCATGCAATCTCTAATAAAGCACTCCCTGTGATTAGTAAGTCATCTACGTATAGAGAAATCAACAAAAGGGATTCATCATGGCGAATCATATAAACATTCAAATATAATTTACATCTATGAAACCCTTGAGAAAGAGGAAAATAATCCATTTTTGCATGCCAAGCTCGAGGAGTCTGTTTGAGCCCATATAATGATTTATTTAACCTGCATACAAGAGAGGAGTAATGAAAATAACCCTTGTGGTTTCTCCATATATATATCATCCTTCATATCTCTGTGAATAAAAACACTCTTCACATCCATGTGATGCACTTCCCAGTGTTTAGAAGCCGCAATGGCCAAAACTAGCCTGATAGAGTCCATTTTGGCAACTGGTGAAAAAGTCTCGGTATAATCAATGCCATGTACCTGAGAGTATCCTTTAGAAACAATTCGAGTTTTATACTTACTGATATCACCCTTTTTATCCATATTTTTCCAAAATATCCATCTGCATCGAACAATATTTCTTCCTTTCGAAAGTGGAACCAAATCCCAGGTTTGGTTCTCCATGAGAGCACTATACTCCTCATCCATAACAACTTTCCAGAAGGGGTTTCACGTGGCCTCTGTATATGACTTTGGATCTGATGCAAGTGACATATAGAAATGTATGGGAAGCAACTTATCTGTTGTAGCCAAGGTAGTGGGGGCCTTGAAAAACTGTGATCTAGTCCTCCTTGGATCTATCAGATTGTCGACTAGTTCACCGACATCATGCAAAGTATTTTTTGCCCAAAGTGCTAGGGGATACGGAGAAACCATGACCTTCTCATCAACCTATGAATATAATCCAATACCTACTCATCATTATTATCTGACGATCTCAAATGAGCATCAAAACCCTCTTCAATTTTTTCATCCAAAAAATCCTCGGCAGACTGATCTGAAACTGCATGTAGTGGACCATCTTCAAACTTCACACTTCGCTCAATGAAAATTGAATTAGTAGAAGTTTGTATCATCCTATAACCTTTGAGACCTTCAGGGTATCCAAAAAATATGCATTCAACACTTTGAGGATTTAGTTCCCTTCATTTATCAGATGGAATATGGGTCCATGCACGACAACCAAAAATTATGAAATGAGAAACTTTTGGTTTCTTACAACACCAAGCTTCGAAAGGAGTGATTTCCTTCAGTGATTTGTGAGGAACACAGTTTTGAATGTATGTTTCACAATTTATGGCTTCATCTCATAGCTTCGGAGCCAATGATTTCGACTGTAGCATGCAATTTTCCATCTCTTTCAGTGTCCAGTTCTTTCTCTCAGCAACATCGTTCTGTTGCGGTGTGTAAGGCACTGTATGTTGGATATCGATGCTCGATTCGGAACAAAGTTGCAGCATATCTTTTTTAACATACTCACCTCCATTATCACTACGAAAGATATTAAGCCTTCCCTCGGACTGATTCTCAACGAGTTCTTTAAATTCCTTAAAATATTGAAAAACTTGAGATTTCAATGTAAAAAAATACACCCATGTGAAGCGAGAGTAGTGGTCGATAAAAGTGAGTGCATACTGATATTTGTTGATTGAGGGCTCAGGGAAGGGTCCCATGACATCACTATGAATCATATGAAGAGGTGAGGATGTCCTACATTCTTTTCCTTTGTCAAATTTTTGCTCGGGATGCTTACCAAGAATGCAACCTTGATAGATCCCATTGGAAAATTTGATTTAAGGCAAACCAGTTACCATGTATTCTTTGCTAAGTTGATGCAAGTACATGTAATTACGATGCCCAAATATATCATGCCATAACCTGCTCTCTTCATTAATATGAGTGAAAAAGTTGTACATATATATTTGGGAATGAAATGAGAGAAGGAATACAACCGAGAGTGATGATCTGCAACACCGTGAGCTACCCGGGACCCTATTTTTAAGTCTGAAATCTCTACTGAATTCGGATAGAATTCATCCTTTCTTCCAGAACTTCAATGTGTGATTTGATATATGGAAATAAATTTCATGCAAAACGAGTGGACATGCAACACATTATCAAAATATCCCCCTTCCAAACAAACTATGCCTTTACCACATAACTCAATTGATGTGTCGTCTCCCATGAGAATAGAAGGTCATGTGCACTCTTCGATGGATGAGAATGATTATTTCTTTGCAGCCATATGATTTGAAGCACCTGAATCAAGGATCCAAGTGTATGGGGAGGATGTGACAACCATAAAAGCATGACCATCGTGAGCTTTTCCTCTTACTTCGATCGGTTTTTCTTCATCCTTCTTCCTTGCATTTGTCGGGACCATGAGATTGTTTTGTTGTAGCATCTTCGCCATCTCATCTATATTTTTCCTCATACAAGAATTTTCAGGATGATAACCTTTGTGACAATAGCTACATTTAGATCTTTCATTTTTCTTCTTCCCTTTGTCGGTTTTGAGAATTTTTCCTTTCTATCCTCGGGGTTTTTGCCTTTCCCCTTTTTCCGATCTTTAAAATTCAGTTTTCTTGCTTCATTTGCTGCAAGAGAATGATCTCTATAACCCTTTATGGATCCCATGGAAACTAATTTTTCCTTCTCTTGAGTTAGTGCTTCAATAATATCATCTAAAAAGGGCATTTTCCACTTCGGAGTTGTTAAATTTGAAGCATGAAACGAGGAAACAAAAACTAAATAATCGGGAAGTAGTTTTGAGAGAATGGAAAGGATGAGATGCTCATATTTTTCACTACTTTGAAATCTTTAAGCTGAACTAAAAGAAATTTAAATTTTGTAAAATACTCTTGCAAAGAATCAAAATTTGTCTGATTCAAACCTATGAGCTCATTATCCAAACTGTAGGCTTGAAGTTCATCATGTTTATCGAACAACTCTTCCAACTTGGTCCAGACCCCGTTGGGGGATGATGCGGTGTCAACATGGAACATAAAGTATCTTGATATGGAGAGACATATCAACCCAAAGGCTTCATCCATTCGATTGACATACTTTTCCTTCTCCACATCATTTTTTGGCTCAACTTTTGTACCCATTGTTATCCAGTAGAGACCTTTGCTTCAAAGAGCAAGGGTGATCTCAGTTTTCCATTAAAAGTATTTGAATAGAGTTATGAAAACATGCTTGGGATGAATGTGTTGATCCATTTATTTTTGTTGCCTCCTTTGATGATCTTTCACCTGCAAATAAAACTAGTATACCTCTCCCTTTGATTCCTTGAGGCTCTGATACCATGTTAAATTCTGAGACCTGAGAGATCTAGAATTCAATGAGAAAAATAATATTAATCCAATGAATTTGCAAATAAACAAACAAGAGAGAGATAGAGAAGAATTTACTCCACAAGAATGAATGTATTCACAATATCTTGAAAATTACAATGAGATCAATCCAATATGTAGAGAGTAATTGATCTTGTCACTAATAATAGCAATTGCCACTAAAAGTGGTGTAAAAATGGCTAAAGCACATGCCTAAACCTTTAAAATAGATAACCCACACCTAACATGAGTATTATAGGGTGAAAAATGCGAGTTTATTAACTCATCGGCTAAACATGCAAAGTTTACTAAAGAAATGGGGTAAATCCCTAAAATCAAGAGACAATTTCCTTGATTTAAGGAGGAAGTGTGCTCTCCTTCCTTTAGGTGTTTAACCTTTGCATGGAGGTTGGAAAGGAGTTATTAAGTGAATTTATAACTAAAGAACTCAAATTTAACTCCCTAAACCTAAGGAACACTCCCTAAAATCAAGGAAGGTGTCTCCTACCCTCTCTAAAAAGTCAAATCAAGTGAGGAATTAACCAAGGTATAGGTTCCTAAGACAAGTAATACACCAAGGGAAGTTAGGATTATGCTCTAACATGACCCATTTGTGAATGTCACCAATAAGAACCTCTTATCGTGGTAGTGCAACAAAACTACCACGCTGCATTAGACTCTAAGTCAAGGATGATAGAGCTACTTGTACCTTCTGCAAACCCTCTGCAACGTGAGGATGGTAGGCAGAGGGGTTAGGCCATCATCTGGGGGATGAGGAACTAACATGATATCATTCCTAGAATTCTCTCGATCATGTGTAGACCCTCGACCCACCCCCTGGAAGTCACCAATGTTAAAGTATTTCACATGTGACCCAAAACAATTTTTTCTCATAATTTTCTCAAAATATATAAAGGCACCTCCCTGTTATTGCAGGGAATTTTATCAAATACCATGAACCACATATCCATACAGTTATCATTAAAATGAGGGTGGATACACCAATCCATACAAATGTGTTTCTTGTTGGCAGGTGGTTGTTGTCTAGTTTGAGGATCAATAAAAACATACATCAGAGATTGTTTTGAAATTCCTAAGTCTCTAACTTGCTTTCTATCCCGTCTTGTAAAACTAGAACATTCTAGCCCTATATTCATAAATAGAAGTTAATTTTCCTTGGGCACTTGCAATGGACCTCACAATGACGTCCAATGAAGTGGTCAAGGGCTCTCTGCTAAGTTCTCTGGTCCCCCTTAATTCATTTACAAATGTTTTCAATATGGCCAACCCCTCATCAATTTATGTGTTTATGTTGGGTGGTTGTGGTGGATTGGCATTTTCCTCACCTTGGTTACTTATGGATAGTTTACATTGTCTCTAAGTTCCCTAATAATAATACATGTTGCAATTTAATAATTTCAGTTATGAGAAAAGTATTATAAACAACAATTTCATTTGAGAATGCACCCTATGATGCCCTGCAAATCCAGCCAAGATAGAAAAGGAATGAAATCTCCAATATAAAAAGCACCGGCCAGAGGCGCCATATCCCGCACTATTTTCTCCAGTCTTTCAAGTCTTCCCAAATTATCGGGCACGTGGGTCCGACATTTTCTGCCCATCAGCAGTCTGCATATTATATTTGTCGTGAAGGACAACAACTTCTTGCTCACATTCACAGGCTTGACCCCATTCAGGCAGACACCTCCTCGTCTCGCCCAGATTGGAAGGACTCGATTCTTTTGGCAGTGAACAGTTCTAAGATGCATATTTTTCTCGTTTGCCTCCAATAATCTCCATACGGGGCCAACGCCACGTCCTTGAAATTGTACGCCAGGTATTTCCCTGCGGCCGTTGCGGGTCGGCTGGCAAAAACCAAATCATAAGTTTGGAGAAAATGTTTGGCCATCTCAGGAGCAGAAACCACTAGTGTAGGGACGGAACCCAACTGCAGAAACATAATGGGACCATATTTGTCGGCAAGATCTTTCAGAGCACGATGAGGCAACTGTTCCAACATATGGAGATTCCCGATTATAGGCCATGGAGACGGTCCTGGAGGGAGCTCTGGATTCCTTGGTCTCTTCGATTTTAAACGATGTATGCAGAAGAAGAATAATCTTGGCTATTACTTTGAGAAGAATAATCTTTTAATACTTCAATGGAGGAGGCCTTCCCTCTTTAAGAACATATGTTGCAGAAAAAGACATATTTAAATTCTGACTATCTACCCAGAAAGATGAAGAAGACTTTTACTAAAATTTTCTATAACCAGTGATAAAAACAACTTTTTCTAAGCGAAGATATAACATAGTTCTTGTAAATTAAAATGCATTTTCCTTAATGAATATGGAGACACAGTAAGCCTGCCTTTTTGTGTTATTTGACTAACATAAATAAGCATGGCATATGATTAAAGTAGACATAAGTTTATACCTATTAGATTCACTTATATATCTTTATATTCTTGGAACTTCAAAAGTACTATGAAATTGTGAGGATTTTATTAGTGTAACTCTTTATCGTTACAGTACCCGTTCGATATGTATTGTTTCTCCCTTTACAATGAATGCAATGACAAATTAGATTTAACGACAGCATCGTTTCCAAAGGAAGGAAGAGGATGCATGCAACGCGTGGATAAATTGACTAGCCCAAGCGTGGAAAAATTCAAATTCCCAGTGATTTTAGAGTGAAGCAGGAGCAAGCTTCAAATTCGCAGTAATTTAGAGCGAGACAGGGACAATAAGCACTTCGTAGTGTTGCATTTAAAAGTGTATCATTGGGATAATACATAGGATGCGGAGACGTTGCATATTTAGTTAATACGCGTTTGTATTACCAATACCTCATGACATTTGGACTATCATTGTTTTGGGCGTAATGAATGTATTACATTTGGCGAATATGGCGTAACGGGTTACTCCTGGCAGAAACCAAAAGCAGGTCTGGCGCTGAGACCACTCTGAAACCACTCCCAAAATCAAGAGCAATGGATAGTCTAGTGAATCAGCCAGAGAAACAATGTTCCACAGAGAGGGTCTTTGTTTGAAGTAGCTGAGTTGCAACAGATTTTGTCAAAAAATTATTTGCGATAGTACAGAGAGTGACTACCTTAAGAGTTTCCTGCAGGCAGCTGGAGTCAAATCAGGGATCTATAATTTTGCATCACCCGTGTGTTCATGGCCAGGAGTTGGCTGTTACATTCAGCAGGTTTATATTCTGAATTTGATTATTACAAGAGATGGACTTACGGGTCCTGTTCCGGAGAACTCCTTAGGAAAATTGATGAATCTTGAGTTTCTAGATCTGGATGGAAAATTTATCACAGAGCTCGTATCAGATATATGGGGATTGCCTAAGCTAAAATACCTCAGCCTGTCCAACAAAAATCTTTCAGGAGCTCTGTCAAACAACATTGGCAATGTTGGTGTATTGTCAAGGCTTGATCTGTCATGGAACATGCTATTGGGTTCTATTCTGCGGGCTCTTGGGTCTTTAACAGTTCTTCATTTTCTGAATCTCAGCCACAATTTGTTCAATGACAACATTCCTCAAGAAATAATTTCTTTGGAATCCCTTGTTCGGTTGGATCTTTCCTCCAACCAGTTGGCAAGCGGGATTTCTCATGGATTGAACCAATTTCTTCCAGAGCTTAGGACATTATGTCTTGCTGAAAATCAACTGACAGGCCAAATCGAGGATTTTCATTTTTCCCAGGTACCATATATAACCTTTCTGAATATCTCAAACAATATGTTTACAGGTCCTTTGCATCCATGGTCTAATATGACCTCTTTGAGGATAGTAGACCTCAACAATAATGCATTCACTGGGCCTATAAATCCTGAATTGTGGGCTCTTCCTGATAGATACTGAGACTAAACACTAACAGTTTATCAGGAAACCTACGCGTGGTTTTAAGGTCCACTCTGAGGGAGCTCAATGTGAGCAAAAACTTGTTTGCAGGGCAGATACCACATGGGTTCTTCAACTGGCCTGGTTTGACCTTTTTAGATATGTCTGCCAATAGATTTAGTGGAAGAATCCCTGGGAATTTGAACAACTTAACATCTTTACAACATCTGAATCTAGCAAAGAACATTTTATACAAGAACCCTTTTCCAAACATAAGTTCTCTTCAGCAGCTTGAATATGTAAATCTCTCGGCATGCAGTCTTACTGGACCCATTCTTGTAGAATTATTCAACCTTGATAATATGAGAGTATTGGATACCTCTCATAACGTTTTAATTGGCCACATTCCTTCTGCTGCAGTTGGTATTCTGAATGGCCTTACCTACTTGGATCTCTCAATAAACTGTTAGAAATAGAGAAGTAATGCAGAACAGTAGTCCTTTTTCAAAATTCAGTTAGAATAGCAATTAAGTCTCATCTTCAGAACAGTAAACAAACACTGCATTTGGGATACATCCCTCATGTGGGCATGTCCCCCTTCGGGGAGGGTCATACACCAACAAGATACGTGATCAAGGATCAGGTTGCCCCAAAACATTTATGAGGTCTTATCCATCAAGGTCCAAGACCAAGGATCAACCCATGCCCCAGGCATGGGTACTCTAGACATTTTCAGGGGCCCTATACATATCTAGGGGCTTTAACTACTTGGTCCCAGACCAAGAACCCCAATCATCTACTGGGGGGCCTCTCATGGGTCTTATCCACCAAGGTACAAGACCAAGGATGAACCCATGCCCCAGGCATAGGTACCCTGGACACTTCCAAGGGCCCTAGACATATCTAGGGGCTCTAATTGCTTGGTTGAAGACCAAAAACCCCAGTCATATACCGAGGGCCCTCTCAGGGGTCTTTACTGCTTGGTCCCAGACCAAGAACCCCAGTCATATACTGGGGGCCCTAACAAGGGTCTTTTGCTGCTTGGTCCTAGACCAAGAACCCCAGTCATATACTGGGGGCCCTAACAAGGGTCTTTTGCTGCTTGGTCCCAGACCAAGAACCTTGGTCATATACTGGGGGGCCTAACAAGGGTCTTTTGCCATGGCACTGACTGTTTGGTCCCAGATCAAATCCCTAGGAGTGTATTGGGGCCCTAGATCTCAGCTAGGGTCTTTTCCATCCTCCCGGAGAATGGCTCTTGCATCTGCTTTAAATTTAACACTCCCTTCCGGCAAGAGAGATATTCACAGCTATATCAAGCTTGTCATGAAAGTATGCAAACTTTGTCAGGGATAGTGGCTTGATAAAAATATTTGTTGTCTATTATGTCGTCAGAACATTCTAATTGACGAGAATGTTCTTCTGGACTATGTCCCGAACATAGTGATATCTCATCTCAATGTGTTTCGATCTGTCGTGAAACACTGAATTCTCGATGAGCTTTACAGAGCTCAGATTGTCACAGTGAATGACTGTGGGTTCAAGCTCTGAACTGGACAAGTCAGAGAGTAGCTTCCTAAGCCATACTGCTTCTCTGCTTGCAGCAATGTATTCTGACTCTTCAGTGCTTTGGGCTATGGAGCTCTGTTGCCTGCTGGATTAGGAAATCATTTTCGAACCCAATCCTGAAGCAATATCCAGAAGTGCTCTTTCGATTCACTGTATTTTCCATCCAAACTGAATCTGTAAAACCATAGAGCATTTAACCTCCATTGGAAGCATATCTCAGAGTATGCTTCACAGTCATTATATGTAAATGTTTCGGTTCATACATGAACTGGCTGAGAGCATTTACCGTATAACAGATGTCTGGTCTCGTATGTACGAGATAAATAAAAAACTCAATGATCTGCCGATATGAGGTGGGATCTTCTAGATCTGAACCTATGGCCTGATCTAGTAGTTTCTTTAGATTAGAGATCATTAGTGTGCTCATGGACTTGTAGTCCATCATGTACAATCTGCGAAGCACATCAAATGCACATTTACCCTCTGGGAGAAATATCTCTCTTGATTTCTTCCAAAACTCCAAGCTCAGGAAGTAATAAAAGATCCAAGTCTTTCATTCTAACTTCTACTGAAGAGCTCCCTCTTAGTCTGAGCTATATGTGCAAAATTTCCTTTCCTGTAAGGAACAAATGAAGATTTTGGACAATCTTCATATAAGGATGAACCCAAGACTCTGTCAATACTTTCTTACTGAGCTCTCAGAGCTTGTTATAATTCATGGGATTCTTTCCCATGGATAGCCTCTTGTTTAACTTCACTATTTAAGAAGAAAATCTTAACATCCATCAGATGAAGTATCCAAAACAACAAAAAAAATCCTGGAGGAAGTAAGGATCTTGTCATAGATAATCCCTTCTTTCACGAGTCACACATATACCCTCAATACAACCATCTTTTGTAGGATTTATCTTATAAGGCCATTTGAGGTTACCACTGATTTGTTACGAGGTCTTTGAAACACAGACCATACATCATTATTTTCTATCACAACATCTTCCCACATTTCAAATGTGGAGGGTTCTGAATCAATCACAAGATTCAATTTATCTATAGGGCTAGAGTACTTATCCGGTTTCTGCTTTCTTTGAAAGTGCCCTTAGGTGCTGAAAGTTTTTCTGCTTCCTTTAGTATTTCTCAGCACCAGGTTAGTTTTCTTTTAATAGAAAATTTCTTAAAATAGTATCCCTTGATTCTGCTAAGCTGTCATTTCTACTGAAGGTCAAAGACTAACTCATATGCAGGGACTGCTCTCTCTGAGTCTTATAGGATGTCTACCTCTCTTTCATATGCAAATTTGCTCCCTCTGAACCTATATGAACTTTTGACTTTGATCTGGTGTCACATATTTTCAAGGTGTTCTTGGTGTCAATACAAGGTTCAATATGAAAAATTGAGTCAGACTTCTAAGCTTCTGTGGCAATGGCTTAATTATAATTAACAAAGATCTCTGTAGGGTTCTCAAAATGAAAGAATACCCTAACTACCAGAATAATTTGTTGGACTCTTTAACCAAGGAAATAACCCAGGGTTATAAGTTGTCTTTCATATCAGAGATAAAAGACCAACATGCAGCTAAGTTTCGGACTAGGGAGAAAGACTTAGCTCATATAAAAAATAAATAGGTGTTGAGATCACAACTTCTTTGGTCATAAAAAGTACACATGAGATTCTGACAGTAATCAAATGAGACATGGATACATAAAGATGAAAGGAAGGTAAACATATCCATCTTGATGTCATTTGTAGTTATGTAAAATGAAGTATCCATGAAACTTGCTTAGGCTTAAGATATGCATGAACTTTGCATCATGCTCCCAACTCAAATTATCTAGGACTTCTTTTGTGTATGTAGAAATAAATTTGTTAGTTCAAGTAAATTCAATATCCTTAAGAGAATATCCTACTGTCCTGTGTATATTCATCCATAATCAAACAATACGTCTGAAAAGAGATCAAAGACAACATTGTCAAGAGTCATCCCACCCAAGTTTTACTCAAAGTTAAAATACCAAAGTCATTTATGAGTTTCCACTACTCAAAGAATTTTGGTTTACTTTAAAAATTCATGTACTCTTTGTAGTACAGAACATAAGGTGTTGTCAATTACTAAAGTTACATAGTTTCCCATAAAAAAGACTTTACCAGTGATCTTGTTAAAGCCATTGTAATTTACTAAGAACTCACCAAGCATCAATAACATTAAACAAGCAGAAACCTATCTCTTGTGATTTTCAAGATGGTGGTTACAATCCCAAGTATCATGTATTATATTTTCAACTAGCTCGGACTAGCTTAGAAGTGAGAAAAAGGGTTACAGGAGGTGAGAGTTATCATTCCAATTTTAGTCAAAAAACTCTAACAAGGACACTCACCCAACTAGTATTGGTCACTCCCCCAAAGATCCAAACAGGTTTTCTTTGGTACCCAAACTTGCATCTCACAAGTGTACAAGGCAATAAACAAGATAGTCATTCACTGTCCTCTTCATATCAATCAGTCCCAATAAAAATTGTAAATGATAACTTCTTGTCATAGGGGTAGTTCCAGCATGGTGTGGTTAAAAGGAGGCTTGATCAATAATTAGAGAAAACATGGTAGAGTGATAGGATGAACATGCATGTTACAGTGGTCAACCTTAGCATGTATTAAGGTGACAATCTAGTATTGTGACAAGGATGTGTTTATATTTGTTGTACACTTTCCACCTTTTGACCCAAATCAAAATGCACTTAAACCACCATGTTAAATAGGCATGCACTTTTAATCATATCCCTATTCATAGCCACAGTCATTCAAAACTTCAATCAGATTTCACTTACCAAAAGAAATGCAAAGATAACAGCCTTAAAGAAAAACTTTCCAATTCTGTTAGTGACTCAAAGGTTTATGTAGGTTTATATCTTGTAGCTTATCAGGATGGAAAACCTTGTTTCCTTTCTCAAATCTTCTGATCTGCAAAACAAAAAAATCAGAGTAGGATCTACGTAGGCTCAAGACTTCAACCTTCTTGAGCTTCTTTCATGCCCATAGCTCCGATACCATGCTAGAAATAGAGAAGTAATGCAGAACAATAGTCCTTTTTCAAAATTCAGTTAGAATAACAATTAAGTCTCATCTTCAGAACAATAAACAAACACTGCATTTGGGATACATTCCTAATGTGGGCATGTCCCCCTTCAGGGAGGGCCATACACCAACAAGATACCTAATCAAGGATCAGGTTGCCCCAGAACATTTCTGGGGTCTTATCCACCAAGGTCCAAGACCAAGGATCAACCCATGCCTCAGGCATGGGTACCTTGGACATTTCCAGGGGCCCTAGACATATCTAGGGACTTTAACTACTTGGTCCCAGACCAAGAACACAAATCATCTACTAGGGGCCCTCTCAGGGGTCTTATCCACCAAGGTACAAGACCAAGGATGAACCCATGCCCCAGGCATGGGTACCCTGGACACTTCCACGGGCCTTAGACATATCTAGGGTCTTTAACTGCTTGTTCCCAGACCAAGAACCCCAGTCATTTACTGGGGCCCTCTTAGGGGTATTTACTGCTTGGTCCCAAACCAAGAACCCCAGTCATATACTAGGGGCCCTAACAAGGGTCTTTTGCTACTTGGTCCCAGACCAAGAACCCCAGTCATATACTGGGGGCCCTAACAAGGGTCTTTTGTTGCTTGGTCCCAGACCAAGAACCCCAGTCATATACTGGGGGCTCTAAAAAGGGCCTTTTTCCATGGCACTGACTGTTTGGTCCCAGACCAAATCTCCAGGATTGTATTGGGCGCCCTAGATCTCAGCTAGGGTCTTTTCCATCCTCCTGGAGAAGGGCTCTTGCAGCTGCTTTAAATTTAACATAAACAATCTAATTGGTGATATCCACATGGTACTGCTGATGCATTTAGGGACCATGACATATTTTAATTTTTCTTACAACAATCTGACGATATGCATGTCCAATGATCTCACAACAAGATTTCAAACAACATTTAGAGATGCATCATATTCATTCCCTATAGTTGTAAATCCACACATTATTGAAGACAAACACCATAGGAGAGCTCATCTTGGTTTGGCACTAGGGATTTACTTGGGATGTTTTCTAGTAGGTTTGATTGCTATAGCATTTGCATGTAGAGGAAAAGCAAAATGGTTTGTAAAGCATATATCCTACAGAGAAGAGAAATATATGTATGGTCCTTTTTCATTTGAGACACATTCATTTAAATGGGTTGTAGATGTGAAGCTTGCTAACTCAGTTCCAGTTGTGATGTTTGAGAAACCCCTTTTGAATATTACATTTGTTGATTTATTGAACACTTCTTATTTCAATAAAGAAACATTGCTGGCAGAAGGAAGATATGGACCTATCTATAGGGTTGTTTTGGTAGGTGGTCTCCATGTGGCCGTTAAGGTCCTAGTTCATGAAAAAAAACTCAATGACCAGGAGGCACCAACAGAGCTTGAATTTTTGGGTAAGATAAAGAACCCTAATTTGGTTCCTCTAGTTGGTTATTGTTTAGCAGGTAATCAGAGAATATAAATTTATGATTTTATGGAGAATGACACTCTGCATCATTGGCTTCATGATCTTCCACTGGGTGCAAAAGTCATAGAGGATTGGAGTGCAATACATCCAGGAGAAAAATGAAGGTCAATACTCCAAAGAGATGACCATGGAACTTTATTTGTTCTATTCACTATAGAAATTACATAACATGAAGAAATACATAACAAGGAAACTTCTCCTCTAATCTTCTTCATTGACATATTCATTGAGGAGAATTATAAAAATAATTTAAACATTTTTAAATACATGCTTGAATGCTTAAAAGAATAACAGAAACAACTGAATGATAATCACAGAGATCACAAGTCTGAAAACAAATTGTGAAGAATTGTCATTTAGCCATCTTCACCGTCATGGTATTTCCGGCCCATAGTTTGGTGAATGCTTTGCAGCCACCTGCTTGTTGTTCTCTCCTTAACCACTTGCTTTGGTGTTCACTTTTCAGTCGTCAACTTTGGTTGTTTTTTACCTTCACCCGTTGCCTTTGGTGGTGTTTTCCAGTCAATTGTTGGCTTTCCATGCACGCCATTTGCTTTTCCATTTTCACTTTCATGCACACTCTTCGGTGACTTCACTTGCAAAGATTGATGTTCTGTCATCTCTCGGAGCCGAACATCTTTGGATTCTAGATCCTTGTTCACGCAATTCAGGGCAGTCTCCAACTCCCTTATTCTACCTTGAAGAAGGGCATTTTCTTCTGTACATTTGTTCATTTCAGTGATCAAA
>JZKD02S1647384.1:83497-99010 GCA_000966675.3 Picea glauca | reverse complement strand
CCGATTCCAATGAGCTATTACACTGAGAGGTTCCTCCAAGTAATGTGCCCAAAATGACCTCTTCAGTGAATTTCATTGACTTATAGCTCAAAATAGTCAAAATCATGGAAATTGTCGGAATACAACGAAACCAAAGCCAACATGTGTGGAATGGCTCATAATGATGGAATATGATGAGAAATGAAAGCTGGACCCCACAATGCCTCTCAATAACCCATGTACTTGCTATAACCTCCATCTGGCTACTCTGGTCATCATAACCCTCTACCCTGTGATGATGTCCCAAAGTGGGGACATTACACACTCCCCATGTTAACCA
Organism: Picea glauca; assembly: GCA_000966675.3. Lineage (NCBI taxonomy): Eukaryota > Viridiplantae > Streptophyta > Pinopsida > Pinales > Pinaceae > Picea > Picea glauca. The sequence goes on along the minus strand of JZKD02S1647384.1, from coordinate 98,691 downwards.
AAATGGGAAGTCACTGACTATGATACATCAACAATCTAGACCATTTCCCATGTTAACCACAATGGGAAATTGATGTCCATCAGAAATCTCAATCCACTTTCCGAACAGGAAAGAATCTGCCCAACTAGGCTAATTTGCAATCTCAAAAAATAAATTTCTTCAATAATATTTTCAGTGCTCCCTCCCAACCTGGGAGTCAACTCTTCCTTTTTCAATAAGGAAGTAGTCTCCACGAGCTCCATATTGAGTACGCAAACTCTTACCAAGATGTCTTCTTGTTTTCTCATCTATGGGGATATGTATCAGAGAAGCACTTTCTCCTTTATGGACTTCATTCATGGATAATGTAATGCTTGATTTCAAATGTACTTCGGTCTAGAACACTAGTTTTTCTTTGTAGCTTTGATCAATAGAGTATATCTTTGTTGGAAAACTGGAACATATCCATGTGGCACTTCTTCTGTCATTATGATATCTTGTCATGGATTGGCAATCCATCATCCTAATCTTCTGAGTAATCATTCTGATACAATATCTTTGTTATAGAGATTCTTCACCACGCTTCTGTTGTGCATTGGAGGTTCTCCATTAGGTTTTCTTCCATATGTATACAAGGATCTTTTCTTGGTATGCCTTGAGGTCTTGAGGTTTCTCTTCATACGTTCTTTGTTCAATTTCTCTGGAGAACAGTCTTTGCATTCATCTTGATGTAGAACTCCAACCCATAGATGATATAATGACTCATGTAGAGGTATGTATGGTTTACCGGAATGAGCAATCATCATAATATTCTCCCTCCATCTGGGAGAACCTCTAGTTCTGGATCTTGCAATGCTTTCATTCATAAGTCTTACATACACTGTTCTTCATCACAACTTTTAGTTCTTCTTGATTTCTTTCATATCAAGCTGGTAATCTTGTGATTCTCGATATAATGACCGGTTTTTCAAGCTTCTATTCTTTCTTGGAATCTTCATGTTCTTCCTCATGTTTTTCTTTGAATCTTGGGTCCATGGAATTTCTTATAGATTCCATGCACTAAATATTCCACTTCTTTCTTTCATCATAGGATCACAGATCTGGATGGACAACCAGGTTTCTCTTCTGAACATGTACTATCTTTCATGGATGCTACCATGGACATATACTTCATCATCTTCAATGGATCATAGGATTAGCTCCCTCCTAATCCTTGCTTCATGTATGAGTGCATATAATTGGATCCCTCTATCTAACAGAGTCCACACTTCCATTTGCATCCTTATTGTCTTCTGCAGAGTCGACGCTTCCGTCTTGTTGTCTTCTACAGAACGTCATAAGTCTTTCTCCAATTTCCTCTTGATTGCTAACTTTTTTTCTGTCTTTGCTTCTTCTAACTCTCTTCATGATTGATTCGGATTATCTTGCAATAGCTTCCACATGATTTGTATTTCATCCCTTCATGCCTATTATCTAATGATATCCATCCTTATCTTGTTGTTCTTCCATAGGTATAGTTCTTCTTGGAACAAATTATCTTCCAAGAGATAGATATACAAGATATGTACAGAGACGATGCAAACAAGATATGTACAGGAAATAAGAAGAGTATTGTTACCTTTAGAAGAAGAAGTCTCTTCCATCCTACTTAGTCTTCTTTGTAGGTTCCTTTTCTTCGGAAACTAATGCTTTATGTTTATCTTTCCTTTTCTTTAGCTCAGGACAATGATTCTTGAAGTGACCATACTTTTGACAGTTGAAGCATTGTACTTCTGAAATGTCTTTCTCTTGATTTGGCTTCCTCCTTGAACCGAACTTCCTTTTGTTCATGAAGTTCTTGAATCTTGTTGTGAAGGTTTGATCATCGTACTTCTTTTGGGGTTTCTTTTTTGCACTGATCCTTGATTCTTCTTGAGCACAACAAGTCCAAAGTTCTTCAAATGTCATATACTCCTTTCTTGTGTTCATTCTTGCAGCAAATGCATCCCACATCTTGGGAAGACTATTGAGTACCATGTTTACCAATTCCTTTTCTAAGATGATCTCTTCAATATCTTTTATTTGATCTCTTAACTGAGATATCTTCACAAAGTATGATGTTATGCTTTTGTCATCCTTCATCTTCATGTCGCGGAGCTCATTCTTCAGACTCATTACTTGTCCAATGTTTCTGACTGAGAAGAGGTTTGTTAGGGCATCGTACATCTTCTTCGATGAGTCAAGATGGGAGATGTAGGGTATCAAGTGGTCTTTTATAGAATCCACTATGATACTCATAGAATTGATGTCAATGTATTTGAACTTCTCCATAGCTATAACGTTCTGCGGTTCCTTCTCTTTTCCTTATTCAAACTCTAGTTTCACGATCTTTCCTTTCACGATATCCGACACTTTATTTTTGGCAAGGATGAGGTCAATCCTTGTCTTCCACGCTATAAAGTTAGAGGCTCCATCTAACTTGTTCTATGACTTCATAGAATAAGTCATGGATACTTTGACTTGGTCAAACCCTAGATTTGACCAGAAACTCAAACTTCACGTCTTGGCTTTCTGAGAGTACCAGGAGATGCACTGGGCTAGGGCGCACTGATCTATCTGGAGATTAGGTCAATCCCTTCATTCAAGGTGTCTCAATAAGAGGATTAGGGTTTCTACAAATGCACTTGCTAGTAACCCTAGCTGCAGTGTCTTGGAAGCTGCTCCTCCTAGTAACCCTAGTGACAGTTCCTCAGCGAGCTCAATATCTTAGCGGCTATGCTTCCTTCCAGTGTTTAGACTGAATGAAGGAGGTGTGGGCCCATAACCTCTTAGAATATATAATATTTTTCTCATTTCACCATTGACAATATCACTATTGTCACCCAACCATAGGCCGAAGCCACCCTCTGAGCACCTTAACCTTGACTGAGAATTACTCCGGAAGAAAAACCTAGGATAGATAGCCAAATAAAGAGTAGCACACCTTTCCCCAAGGATAGCACATCAAACAAGAGCTGATAAAATATTCCAAACCCTAGGCAAGAGATAGTCCAAGCCAAAATGTAACTGCTAGCTACAATAGTTGCATCAACAGCTACCCTCCAAACCTGCACACAAGACTTCACTGCGTAGAAATGGCTCTCTGCAACTGTTGAGATGTGTCAAATGAGAGACTGGTGCCCTGTATTTATAGTGGTTCTGGCACACCTACTGAGGCCGAATTCTCCTTCTTGGTACCTATCTGTTTAGTATATATTAATTATTTTGGCTGACTTCTTCTCTTGGAGGCTAATAACCTAATACATATTATCTTCTTAAGCTAACAAGTCTTCTAGGGTTATTAGCCAACTCATTAGGGTTTCTCTTGCTTCCCGAAGTCTTCTATTCTCATCAGGTTTACACGTGGAGGTAAATACCTCCCCCATCTACCATAATATCAACATATGATAGGCTAAAAAGTTTGAGTTTACTAACTGATTAACTAAACATGCAAAGTTTACTAAAGAAAAGGGGTAAATCCCTAGATTCAAGGGACACTTTCCTTGATTTAAGGAGGACGTGTGCTCTCCTTCATTTAGGTTTTTAAACTTTGCATGGAGGTTGGAAAGGATTTATTAAGTGGATTTTTAACTAAATAACTCAAAGTTAACTCCCTAAACTTAAGGAAAATTCCCTAAAATCAAGGAAGGTGTCTCCTACCCTCTCTAGAAAGTAAAATTAAGTGAGGAAAAATGCATTGGAATACATTAACCAAGGTCTAGGTTCCTAAGACAAGTAATACACCAAGATGAATTTAGGATTATTCTCGAACAACCCCCCTTAACACTAGCTATAGTGACATAATAAGGAAATGTGAGTCCCGGCTACTAGACCATTTTAGGTACTCAATATATTAATGAATCCCTCATAAAATGAGGAAAGAGGGAAAACCTCATGGGAACCCCCCCCAAAAGAGGACATAAAAAAATTATAAGTAAACTGTGAGAGTCTACCCAAATATCTCTACCACAACCAAAATATCCCTCAATTCAGAGAATTTCTTCTCAGTGAAAGATTTGGTGAAGATGTCTGCAACCTCTTGTCCAGTGGGGTAGAATTGCAGTGAAATCACTCGATCATGAATAAGACCACGGATGTAATTCATGTGTATATTGATATGATTAGTTCTTTGTCTCTGAATCAGATCAATTGATATCTTAATGGTACCCCTAGTTGTCACAAAATATGATAGTCAGTATCTGATACTGAATCCCAAACTCAGAAAGTAAACCCTGCAACCAAATACATTGTCTGGTGGCATTCACTGCCCCCTTGTACTCTGCCTCTGTTGTGGATAAAAAAACAGTTTTTTACTTCTTTCTTGACCAACAAAGTGGATTGGAACCAAATATGAATACATACCATGAGGTGGACTTGCGGTCTGTGCCATCGCCATCCCATTCTGAATCTATGTACCTGACCAAAGATAGAGGACAATCAACTACATAATAAATACCAAAACTGGGAGTTCCTTTTACATACCAAAGGATTCTCTTAGAATCTTTCCAATGAAGCTCATGGGGATCCTGCATATACCTGGAAACAACACTCACTACATAAGAGAGATCAGGACGGGTCTGTGTGAGGTACAATAAGCTCCCTACCAACTGACGATAGAGAGTATTGTCTACCAAAGGAGTAGTCACTCCATCCTCCAATCTGTTATCACATATAGTTGTCAGTGGGAAGCAGGTCATCTAAGCTCATGTTCTACACAGGAAGCATCCAAGCGCAACATGCAAAGCATCTCATTTCGGGCTTAAAATAAAAACAGGCCGACTCAGTTTTCAATGATGGAGATCCCCTGTGAAGGTTGGATTAGCGGTCCCCAGGTATTCAGAGTTTCAAAATTTCACAAAGTATAGCGCCATGAAAAGAGCCAAAGACTGAAGTGAATGCGAGCCATCGATATTAAAGTGGACAGGTGGCATCTGATCCCAGCATTCGGGGAAATGAACTTTGGGAGTTTTGAAGTGAGAAGTGCATACAAATTTTGAATAGTTGAAGCCCGAACCCCCGAAGCAATTGTGAACCATTGATCTCAAAATCAGCAGGGAGTCGTTGATCTTAGCGGCAGTGCCTCCCGAAGGCCCAAAGCGTCGAAGCCCCTAAATGCCAAAGGCCCAAAGTGAATCTGGACCACCCATCAGTGGGACATGTGGCATAAATCCATGAGCTCCAGCTTGATGGCCCGAAGTAATCCTCGATCGTTCAATTCATGAGGACATGCATCAATATATTTCCAGCTTCAGGTAAAATATTTTGGGATACCAGGTTTGAGATTTGATTCTCCTAAAGCTCAGAGACTCAAAAAGAATCTCAGCCATTGATCTCAGGGAGCTGCACGTAATCAGATCCCTAGCTCTAGAGAATTTGCTTGGAGCAAATAAAGTTTTATTATTGAAAGGCCCGAAGCCCGAATCGTGAAGCATATCTCAGCCGTCGATTTGAAAAGTGAAGATCCGATCCATCAATCTAAAAGGCACCAGAGCTGGTCTGTTGATCAAGAAACCTCATCTCAGATCACAAGATCAATGGTCACGCTCTATTACGAGGTCAGAAGGTGCGAACGTTTTAAAATTTCAAGGGGGGGCCACAATCAGAACTGTGGTTTTTAGAAAGGGACGCATGGCGGTTCATGGTGAATTGTGGGGGAAAAATCGGTTTGATTTCAAACCACCCTTGGTTGTTCCCGCAATCATGCAATTGTGTAGGGTCATGGCCCTTGGTCACATTGAAGAAGGAGCAGGGGAACACGAGCTATCCTTCGAGCCCTAGAGAACCAAATGCGCGGCAGCCGTCAGCACAGACATGTGGCACCCTTATGATCTTGGCGCATGGCCGCACCCTAAGAACTAAGCCTTGTCCCAATATCGAGGGTTCAGTTAATAAATGGAAGGATTGGTGGTTGAAACCTCGACTCACTCAGTAATTGGAAAGCATGGAAGGTCCAATCGTGGGGACTAAATCGTTAGCCCATGGTACCCCTGTGGACAAATTTCCTTGCAAAAACCATGTCGATCTGAGGTTGCGTATGACAGAGGGATACATGCACAGTCTGATAGAAGACTGCTCATATGCAGTGCTTTGAATGTAGTGATGAGATCACAAACTTGATAGTCGGGGACTGCTCTGAGTATAAATAAGTAGTTTTGATATTTTGTTAAGGTCGTCAACTAGTTGAGCAGAGTTCTCTATTTTGTAATGTTTTGATGCCATAACTGCTATTTGGTTATGTATAATATTTGAGACTTTCATATTAATAGAAGTCAGCCTCTTTTCATCACTTTGTAAAAAATTGTGCTAAAACACTTAAGCATGGAGGATCTAATCGAGGGTTGTTATGATGTTGTAATGTAGGTTTGATTGTAGCGGTATCGTGACTAGTTTTATTCAGCTTCCTTGTGATATTTTTCCGTCTTACACTGAATGGCTCGGGCATGGAGGATCCATTCGAGTTGTTGTAGCTGCATGTTGATGTAGGTTTGCTCATTCTGCTATTGTGACTGTGTTGTTTGGACATATTTCAGTGTCTGAAACTTGATCTTAAGAGTGATCTTGAGTCTGATTTTTTTTTCTCCAAGCTGCTTGAAGGCATGATGCCCATAGCAGTCTTGTCCACCTTTCTTACTAAGTCTTCCCTATGCTCACACTTAAACTCAATTCACTAACTGAATTTAGTTGTGACCCTCACTTCTCTGTACATTTCTTATCCAGTTTTGTGTTGAACATCATTCATATATTGAGTTTTGTCCATTGACCTCCACTCATATAAACCAAACATCCACCAAAAAATTTTGATGGGTACTGGGCCCATCCTTCTCCAATCTGAGAGTGACTATCAATGTTATCATTTCTTGGCGTCGTTGCCAGGGAACGAATTGAAGACTTTTCCCTGGGATAGAACAACAATGAGCTTCTGATTCTGAAGGTTCATCAGACATCAGAACCATTGAAGATTGCAACTTGCACATGGCGACTCCACAATCAAAGAATCCACAGGGGAGGATCCTGTTTATAGAAACATGACCATACCGAAGGGGAAGAACAGGTATCAGTTTATGATATTTATTCATGAAATCATGTTCTTGTTTATCAATTCATTTCTCTCTTTCCCTTCACATATAAAGAGGATTATCCTCTGCTTTGTCTATTCAGATGATAATAGGCTTTCCTTTATTTATCCATCCTTGGAAGGAGAAAACATGCCTTCTTCTTGTGTTGTAGATACCGATCTTGTGTCTTCACCTCTGCCTATTCATAAAAGTGAGATCTGTATTGCATCTCCTCTTAAAATTGATCACCCTTGTAGCCCTGAGGAGGTTGAAAATAATTCACAGTCTTCTCAAATCTCGTTACCCTCCGTTATTCCTGCTGAGCCCTGCCATCAACTTGTTAATCCTCATGATCAACCCACTACTTTTCAAATTAAAATAAAAAATAAGTTGTTTAAACCTTTGAGGCTGCCATATTGCATTAACCCTTATCCTATTGTTTCATTTGAGTATCTTCCTTGATTTTATGGAGAATACCATGTTACAGTCGAGAGGCACTTGGAGGCCTTTGAGAATATTGTTGATTAGTTTGAGATTGTTCATGAGGATGTTACCTTGAGGTTGTTCTCACATTCTTTGTCTGGAGATGTTGTTGTGTGGTTTAGATGTCTAGAAGCCAGTTCTATTGGCTCCTAGACCAAGCTATTCCATGCATTTTTAAAGTGTTGGGATGAGAACAAGTCCCTTGATCAATACTGGTTTGAGTTTAATGCCTTGAGGAGAGGGGAAGAGGAAGCCTTGGCTATCTTCAACTAGAGGTTTTATAGTGTTTATCATTGTATGCCTATGGACATCAGATCCACAGAGTTTGTTGCCATGGTGTACTATGTCATGGATCAACATCCAGAGCTGGTCCTTCTCCTGAGAGAGAGGAAATATTCATCGTTAAGACACCTATTTTAAGATGCTAAAGAGGTCGAAGAGAACATCGAGGCTAGCAAGGGGGTTCAGATGCAAGCATATCTTGAAAAATTGCATGAGCATAAGCAGGAAGACTGTCAGTATGCTTCATATTCTGAGCAAGAAGATAGTAAGTATGAATCAGAGTTGGAACAACAACAAGGAGGTGGTTGTGACTCACATTTGGAAACATATCCTTCCATATTTGCAGATTCTATGGGCAGGAATGCATATCCATCTTATGATTAGTTTCCAAAACATTTTGAGCATGTAGATGTGGCTGATTGCATATATAACTATACATTATTGGCTGATCATAGTTATGACGTTTTAAATCCTGCTGCACCATTATCTTATGACCATTCTTATGAAGAAGAGACTGCAATTGTTGATGATCAAGAGTTGTTTTCAAAAGAATAGGGAAGTCTTTTATTTACAAGCAGAGAGGCATTCACAGAGGAGAAACCTAGTCTTCTAAAGAAACCAGGATTCTGTCACACAATTCATGATCCTATGGCTATATACATGGAGTTGTATGTTTCAGATTTTAAAAATTTCCAAGACCTCACTATAGAGACTTTTCCTTTATTCATTGAGGAAAAACATTGTGTTGAAATCAGCTATCTGGGGCCTGCAAAAGACATTCAAGAGCATGATAAAGAGAAGATATTTCACATGGTTGATGTTTACGATGATTATGATTATGATCCTTGGGAGAGTCATGAAGAAGAAGAGGGAGAACCAAAGGTGTAGTTCATATCCTGCCCAGAGCCTGCAAATGAGAAACCATCACCTGGGATCAGTTAGCCTGCATCAATCGTTCACTCACTTGTGCTTTCCAGAGACATTCAACCATGTGTGAGCAACTGTAAGACAAAATATGTTTTCTGTCACCAGCCTAGTGGATTTTTTCACTTGCTCTATGAACCTGTAAGAGAGTACATGGAGTTTCATTTTCTTCACGTCTTGGAGCTGCTCAACTTTATTCTGACTTCAACACTAGGAGGAGAGATGAAAAACGTAATCATTTTGCTGTCACAATTGCATTGTTTTTATTTGATCAGTGACAGAGTAAACAAGTTTGCAGCTAGGGAGTTGCTTGAATGGATATGGTGGAAGTTTTGTTTCACCTAGCGCTTTGTAAAAATCAATTAGTCTAGGAATGTACATAAATAATCTCCTCCCGGAGCCCATGTATTTTTCTTTCGTTTTTAGAATAATGTGATTGTCTGCCTTTAATCCTCAGCATGATTCTTTTTGAGCATGACTCCATAGCCCAATGCAGAAGGAAACTGAAAGTACTTGTTCTTGGTAGCTCACAGGGAGCATGCCATCCCCTGTGGAGACAAATGTTATCACATATAGTTGTCAGTGGAAATCAGGTCTTCTAAGCTCGTAGTTTGCACAGGAAGCGTCCGAGCGCAACATGTAAAGAAGCTCGTTTCGGGCTTAAAATATAAACAGGAGGGCTCAATTTTCAATGGTGGAGATCCCCTGTGAAGATTGGAATAGAGCCCCCCAGGTATTCAGAGTTTCAAAATTACATGAAGTATAGTGCCATGAAAAGAGCCAAAACCCGAAGTGAATGTGAGTCGTTGATCTTAAAGTGGACATGTGGCAGTTGATCCTAGCGTTCGGGGAAATGAACTTCAGGAGTTTTGAAGTTAGAAGTTTATAAAAATTATGAATAGTCGAAGCCTGAACTCTCGAAGAAATCGTGTACCATTGATCTCAAAATCAGCAGGGAAGCCATTGATCTTAGCAGCAGTACCTCCTCAAGGCCCGAAGTGTCGAAGCCCCAAAATGCCAAAGGCCCGAAGTGAATTTGGACCACCCATTAGTGGGGCATGTGGCATAAATCCATGAACTCTAAATTGAAGGCCCGAAGTAATCCTCAGTCATTCGATTCATGAGGACACATGTCAATATATTGTCGGCTCCAGGTAAAATCTTTTGGGAGCCCAGGTTTGAGATTTGATTCTTTGGAAGCCCAGAGACCTGAAAAGTGTCTCAGCCATTGATCTTAGGGAGCCACGCGTCATCAGATCCATAGCTACGAAGAATTTTCTTGGAGCAAATAAAGTTTGACTATTGAAAGGCCCGAATCTTGAATCGCGAAGCAAATCTTGACCATCAATTTGAAAAGGGAAGATCCGATCCATCAATCTAAAAGGCGCCAAAGTTGGGCCATTGATCAAGAAACTTCATCTTAGATCACAAGATCAATTGTCGCGCTCCATTGTGGGGTCGGAAGGTGCACACGTTTTAAAATTTCAAGGGTGGGACGCAATCGAAACCGTGGTTTTAGAAACGGACACATGGCGGTTCATAGTGAATTGCGGGGACAAAAGTGGTTTTCTTTCAAACCACCCTTGGTTGCGCTGGAAATTGTGCAATTGCGTAGTTTCATGGCCCTAGGTCACATTGAAGAAGGATCAGGGGAACAAGATCTATCCCCCGAGCCCTGGAGAGCCAAATGCGTGGCAACCATCAACACAGACAGGTGGCACCCTAATGATCTTGGTGCCTGCCCGCCCTTTAGGCACTAAGCCTCGTCCTGATCTCAAGGGTTCAATTAATAAATGAAAGGATTGGTGGTTGAAACCTTGACTCACTCAGTAATTGGAAGGCATGGAAGGTCCAACCGTGGGGACTGAACCGTCATCCTGTGGTAACCCTATGGACAAATTTTCGTGAAAAAACCATGTTGATATGAGATCACGTCTAAAAGAGGGATACATTCACAGTTAGACAGAAGACTGCTCGGATGCAATGCTTTAAATGTAGTGATCAGATCACACTCCTGATAGTTAGGGACTATTCTGAGTATAAATAAGTAGTTTTGATATTTTGTTAAGGTCGTCAATTGGTTGAGCAGAGCTCTCTATTTTGTAATGTTTTGATGCCATAACTATTCTCTGGTTATGTATAAGATTTGAGACTTTCAGATTAATAGAAGTCAACCTATTTTCATCTCTTTGTAAAAAACTATGCTAAAACACTCAGGCATGGAGTGTCCAGTCGAGGGTTGTTATGTTGTTGTAATGTAGGTTTGATTGTAGCTATATCGTGACTAGTTTTAGTCAGCTTCCTTGTAATCTTTTTCCCTCTTACACTGAATGGCTCGGGCATGGAGGATCCAATCGATTTGTTGTAGCTGCATGGTGATGTAGGTTTGATCATTGTGCTATTGTAACTGTGTGTTTTGGACATATTTCAGTGTTTGGAACTTGAGCTTAAGAGTGATCTTGAGTCTGAGTTTTTCTTCTCCAAGCTACTTGAAGGCATGATGCCCATAGCAGTCTTGTCCACCTTTCTAACTAAGTCTTTCCTCTGCTCACACTTAAACTCAATTCACTGACTGAAGTTAGCTATGGCCCTCACTTCCCTATACATTTCTTGTCCAGTTCTATGTTGAACATCATTCAGATATTGATTTTTGTCCATTGACCTCCAATCATATAAACAAAACATCCACCAAAAAACTTTGATGGGTACTGGGCTCATCCTCCTGCAATCTGAGGGTGACTATCAGTGCTAACACAATCTGACCTCGGAAATAAAAGGTGAAGTATTTAGCTTACACTCTGTCATCTAAAGCCTGTCAAGTAGATCCAGTGCATACTTGGTTTGTGCCATCTTGATTCCTAAAGTAGACTATGATACCTAAAGACCAAGAAAATAATGTAACAAACCCATATCACTCGTCGAAAATCTATCATGCAAGGCAGTCTTAACCCATGCAATCTATGATAAATCACTCCCTATGATCAGCAAGTAATCTATGTATAGAAAACTCAGCAAACGAGGGTCATCATGGTGAAGCATATAAACATTCATATATAACTTACATCTATAAATCCTTGAGAAAGCATAAAAGAATCCATTTTTGCATTCCAAGCGCAAGGAGCTTGTTTGAGCCCATATAATGATTTCTTTAACCTGCATACAAGAGAGGAGTCATGAAAATACCCATGTGGTTTCTCCATATATATCTTCTCCTATAGATATCTGTGAAGAAAAACACTCTTCACATCCAAGTGATGGACTTCCTAGTGTCGAGAAGCTGCAATGGCCAAAACTAGCTTGATGGAGTCCATTTTTGCAGCTGTTGCAAAAGTCTCGGTATAATCAATGCCATGTACCTAAGAGTAGCCTTTAGAAACAAGACGATATTTATACTTATTGATCTCACCATTTGACACCATCTTTGTCTGAAATATCCATCTACATCGAACAAGATTTCTTCCTTTCGGAAGTGGAACCAAATCCTAGGTTTGGTGATCCATGAGAGCACTGTACTCCTCATCCATAGAAGATTCCTAGAAGGGGTTTCTCGTGGCCTCTGTATATGAATGTGGATCTAATGCAAGTGACATATAGAAATGTATGGGAATAAACTTATCTATTGCATCCAAGGTAGTGGGGGCCTCGAAAAACTATGATCTAGTTCTCCTCGGATCCTTTAGATTGCCGACTAGTTCACCGACATCATGCAAAGTATCTTTGGCCCAGACTGGTAGGGGATCCGGAGCAGCCATGAACTTCTCATAAACCTATGAATATGATCCAAATACCTACTCATCATAATTATTTGAATTTCTCGAATGAGCATCAAAACCCTATTCAATTGTTTCATCCAAAAAATCCCTGGCAGACTGATCTAAAACTGCATGTAGTTGACCCTCTTAGAACTTCACACTTCACTCAATGAAAAGTGAATCAATAGAAGTTTTTAGAATCCTATAAACTTGCAAACCTTCAGGGTATCCAACAAATATGCATTCAACACTTTGAGGATTTAGTTCCCTTCGTTTATCAGATGGAATATGGGCCCATGCACGACAACCAAAAAATCTGAAATGATAGACTTTTGGTTTCTTACCGCACCAAGCTTCGAAAGGAGTGATTCCCTTCAGTGATTGTGAGGAACATAGTTATGAATGTATGTTTCACAATTTATGGCTTAAGCCCATAGCTTCAGAGCCAATGATTTCGACTGTAGCATGCAATTTTCCATCTCTTTCAGTGTCCGATTCTTTCCCTCGGCAACATCACTCTACTGCGGTGTGTAAGGCACTGTATGTTGGATCTCGATTCCCGATTCAGAACAAATTTGTTGCATATATTTTTTAACATACTCACCTCCATTATCACTATGAAGGATATTAATCCTTCCCTCAGACTTATTCTCAACGAGTTCTTTAAATTCTTTAAAATATTGAAAAACTTGAGATTTCAATGTCAAAAAATACACCCATGTGAAGCGAGAGTAGTTGTAGTGTCCCCAAGGCCGAGCCCCGTAGTGAACCATGTTCTGAAAAGAATTGTAATTATGATTTATAGGCTGGTGAGACGAGTTCTTATAAGCTGGAGGCTTATGTGTTGTTAGGCCAGGGAGCCTAAGTGTTGAAGGCCAGGAGCCTACTGTTGTATATGTAATCGCACAGAACAATTAATAAAATATAAACACCGCCATGTGCAGACCGACCACGATGAATGAGTGAAGGGGTACTGAGCATCCATAGGATGGGTAAGGAATTAGGGGCTGGAAGGTGGGAAAAGGGGCTAAGTGTTGATCCTAGGGGCTAAGCCTAGGGGGCTTAAACCTTGGGAATAATATTTTAATATTATTCCAAAAGACATGTGCATTTTTTGTTTTATCCTAAGTGTTGGCAAGGGAGGAAGGACAAGGGTTATGCGTGCTGGTGGAATGCATGCAGTGCCATGGGTGACAAGTGTCAACCCTGACGCATGCAAATAAACGGCCAGGGTGAGCCGTGAGGAAGGTTCCTCTTCCTCCATTCTAACCTGAATTGTCCTGAGGGTGAACCGTGTGACCTCTGCAAGAGACCCTTGTGCAATTTTGCAATGGGAAAAAGCCTGTGTTTGTTTTCTGAAAATCCCGGTTCATCCTCCCTGTTCTGCACCAAAGAGTCTGTGTAATTCCCTGCGGAAATTGCTTCTCACTCAATTCTGAAAATCAACACCGTGAGACCTTGCTGCCATTGCTGAGCTTGTTTGAGAAGTCTGAGTCTGTATTCTCGATTGACTGTAGTGCTCATGCAGATATAGATTGCGCGTGAATTGTTGTCCAGTGCAGGTGGTAATTGAGCCTGTGTGTGATCTCTCTCTAGGTGAGGGATGTGGATGTTTTTGGAAGAGGTTTCTTCCAAAGAGTGTCCACCACCAGCTTCAGGCTCTAAGACTTCCTGATCCGACCTGTTGCTGAGAACCAGAGAGGGAGGTTAGCACCGATGGACTGTGCTTGTGAAGGTGTATACTCCCAGGCGGAACAGGCATGTGGGGAATGAGAGTCTGGTAGTAGTGGGCGTAAGATGGCATCCTGGGAAAAATCCTTCTAGATTCTAAGTGTTTTTTTCCATGTAACCTCAACCAAGCTAAGATTCCTTGCCTTGGGGTGGAGCTTAGTCCCAGCTCGGAGGTGATCCACTACTGAGCTGATGAGCAATGTGGTCTAAGGCTGGGATGTTCGTGGAAGGCCTGCACTTGGTTGGTGGAATCTACAATTGATAAAGATAAGTATATGTTTATGTTTTACTCATAGATTGCATGACTCTATTGCTTATCACTCCAAGAAACCCTCCGTGCTTGCTGACCAGAGGTGCTTGGTAACTTAAGAAATAATGTTTTTTGTATTTTGTAAAAGATGGATCAATGGGACAACTCAATTCAAATTATAGCATTCAGACATCAAAGTGATAAACAAATAAACAGTGCTCTCCAAGATTGGTTAAACAATAAGATAGCTTTAAGTGGATGAAGAAAAGATTGCTCATAAACCAATGCAAAGCAGGGCTTAATAAACAACTAAAGAGACTGATAATGAAGTTATGAACCAAACAATAGGATAACAGCTATTCAAGGTTGGACAACAATATATCAGTGAAGGAGAAGTATGGAAGACTGCCACCAAAATGGAAAGAAACATGTGATCTGTATTAGCAAATAAGAAGTCTAAGTACAGGGAGCATTATTGTATCCAGAATCGAACCCTAGGTTCATCTTTTGTTCTGATATTTATAAGTTTACAAAACAAACTTCTGATCCTAAAAACATGGATCAGATCTTACTAAAAATAGAAAGTAAAACTGTTTGCAAGATATAAGGAGTATTTCCTCAAAAAGTGGCAGATCTCTGATTTTTCTCCTGTTGACTGTTGGTGATGTGTAGGCAGCCTTCCAAGGCTAGGATACTCTTCTTCTGCTGAAGTTAAGTCGA
>JZKD02S1647384.1:31079-42535 GCA_000966675.3 Picea glauca | reverse complement strand
ATTATTTATTCTATAAAATAAATTGTCAATAAAATTCAAAGGAGATGTGTTAAATAAAAAATATGTCTATATAGGTCTGAGCTTAACATTAACTTCTGAAATTAGAATGTTGTATATTAAATTATTTATGAAGATTATAATAATTATGTAAAAAATTATAAAATTAATAAATTTTAAGTGCCAACAATTTAAAAATTCATGAGCATGGAGATTTTTCTTATGCCACCCAAGCTAAGATCATCATAGTATAACATATTACTATACAATGAAGAGATAATGTGCTTAAATCAAAATATAAGCTCAATTTTTTAAAAATTAATGAAGAAAGAGATCAATGACTAGTCCATGAAATTTTTTAACCACTATGATAATTGAATTTACAAATGGTAGAGACTAACCTTTTCTCACATAATATACAACATAATCACTCATTTCAAAGTTATGCACATTTACAATTAATTTTGATGAATTGAGATATATGGAAGGAAAAGAAAAAACTATATATTATTGGAATTATTAATAAATGAAAATTTTAACTAAAAAAGAGATCAATGAGTTGTCACTGATAAATTTTGAGACGATGATTACCACTATTGTGATAATTGAATTTACTAATAGTTGGGACCAAACCTTTATTGTATATATTTACCATGTCCAAGAATTTGCAATCAAAACATATAATTACCATGACCATGACCATGAATTTACAATCAAAACAATTGCAATGCAATTAATGCTTTAAAAAGGGCCAAAACTCAGCTCACCTGAAAAAGTTGTGTAATCCTTCACATGGTATACACATACATGTCATTGGAGTGGTTAAGCTATGAATTTGCATTCAATATGTTTGCATCCAAATCCATCCTTGTCCTTGCAACACATATTGAATCAATCAATCATCCAGAGTAATCCTTTTCATGAAGATCCTTCTCATGAAGTGTAGATATGGGTTATGATTGTATGAAAAACCATGTATGTACAACCATCTATGGAAGTTATAGAGAGTTATAGAGATAGTATACCCGAGAGGAGGAAACTACTAAAATATATTAGGAGATAAGAGACATGGAGATGGAAAAAAGAGGTTAGGAAAGAAATGAGACTTCAAACATCAAACCAGACTCAATAGTAGGAAATAAAAAGATTTCCCACTGGAATATAATTCTAAATTCAGTTACAAATTTTCATTGCACTTCACATCCAATATATGGCATCATATTTATTTATTCCACTAACATGAATGTAATGATCTCAATGAATAAATGCCTTAGTTATCTAAGATCAAAACTCCAAACTTAAGTTATTTGTGTTTGGAATTTTTTTTTGCATTGTATGCATGTTCATGATTAAAACTCAAAACATAGGTATAACTTAAAATTGAAAAGTCATGTTTTCTATAGAATTGGTCAACCAAAATGCCTAATAAAAACAATTTAAATATAAAAAAACTATTTTGTTAAGTATATGTACAACATTGACTAAAAAAAAAAAAATTGTATTCAAAGACAAACTAATAGACGATCAACCATAAATCAAATAATAACATGAACTAATAATTTTTTAAGAATTATTTGTCAAAAAAATAATTTAACTATTTTATTTATTTGACTAAAATCATTATACTTCTAAAATCATTTATATTTAAAATAAAAACAAATTGTAACCAAAATCAATAGATTTATTATTTGTTTGAACATGATGAATAATCTACCACACTAATTACTTTATTTTTGTCTATTTCAAACTTCCTATTGACAATAAGACTCTTTGTAGGTTATATTAATGTAATAATTGAGCGAATAGAATTACATTTTTATTTAGCATCAAAGGATGAAAAATAAAAGTTTAAGTATGGTCAAGTGGCCTAATTCATCGCTATCAAAGTGCATTAAAAGATTGTTTTAAATTATTTCAGAACTATTCACTCGAAAGAAAATTTTCCAGTTACAAAATTAAACAAGGGGAGTTACAAAGGCAACAAGTCCCTCTTGAACTATCATTATACTTCGACTGGCTGGGGGTTGCATGATATGTGCTTGAATGTGGATGACATCCTGATCATACCTGATGCATCGACCAAAAACCAAACTGCTTAAGGGGAACATGAATGAGCTCCAATCTAAAGGCTGAGTTGATTCAACAAGCACCCTCCTTATTATCGATGTTCATACCCACCTCACGAATGACCAACTCTTTAAGGATTAACCCTTTGCAATCAAGCGTGATCCTATGAATGACTTGATGTTTATTGAAATACATTATTTTCATTACAATTACCCTTCGGGACCTTGGATTATAGTAACCTATGGAATTATAAGTATGAAGTGAATAAAAAGAAACCTTACGATGAACCTTCGAGATGTAAAAGTTATGTAATGTATTGTTTGGAAGGGTTGAATTAGTAGGTCAAGCATGTAGTTAGAAAGAAAAGCATGCAGTGAATTCCGTAAGACAAGCAAGCAGTTAGAACAAGCAGGCAAAAGGATTAACTCATTAGGACCAAGCTAATATCACATGCTTAACTAGCTGAAATTACACATACCTTTCAACCGACCACATCAATTCGATTTATATTATGATGCACCCCGATCTATATCAATTCTATTTATATTAATAAATAAAGTGCCAGAACAAAAGGTATCTTTGTTAACTAAGGAGAAATAAGAAACTGCAGGAGAAGAGAAAAGTACAGGCAAAGTCTTTACAAAGCCAGGGTGTTGACTGAGCTTTTTTTGTAGACTGAGCGGGTAAGATCACAGAGTGGGAAATTATGTTATATGTAGATGGTTCTTGTCTTATATTGCAAGCTTGATTCATCTATTGCTGTGTTGGGAATTCAAAACTCCTAAAGTCATAGAAAATTATAATGAAAAGTATCAATATTATGGCGATCATAACAAGAATGGACGATATTAAGAAAAGAACACTCAAAAAATCTAATATTATGACACATGGATAAATTATGGAGTTATGTCAATTGTCAAAATATTTTTTATTCATTTCTAAATCCAAATGGTTTCTCAATGCGCACCTACACGTTTTATTCTGTCTTACAATGTTGAATACCATTGTTTGAACATGTGCCTCACTATCGTTGCCCCTTAGAAATCACTGACTTGAAATAAACCCCACCAGGCATGAGAAGTTGATCGTGTCAGCAAACGACCACTTACTCTCCAATTGGCGGCTGTCATGATGTTCAAGTAAGGAAACGCTCCCACCTGCCGATCCCTTTTGCAAGAGACCCCATTCATATATGTTCAAGTAAGGAGATTCTCCTGCCTGCAGGTTTTTTTTGCACATCACTAATAATGAGGAGTAACAGCTTGAATGGGTGGCATGTTGTAGATATACAGTAGTAATAACTCCAATGGATGACCTGTTGCATTTCAATGTGTTGGCAGTTGCAATTTTCCTGATGGTTTCAGCTTATGGCGTTATATGAACAAAAACTAATGCACTACAACATCTCCCTTGGACAATTATGAAGGACGACCCTTATATTCGAATAAGAAAATACATAGATCTTGATCATATAGATGGGTAGTTATATCAAGCAAGAAGTCTTCCCCTCAATTAAAAACAAAATGAGAGGGAGGGCAAGAAAATAAGGAATAAATGGTCACCTTTCAGGACCGACCCTGTGCTAGCAGGAGGCGGGGGTAGCAACCTGCAGTGCATCTTCAGGTCGTCCAATGAACAACTATCGTTATTCTCCCGTTATTACTAGTACTATTGCTTAATACCTTAGATCCTAAACTTGTAATGGATACATGGATTCTAAATTTATCGATGTGCCCATAGATTGTTCAATATGATAGTTGCAAGTGGGGAATCCAATGTCTCATTTGGAATCACATATGTATTTAGGGTTTTCAAATTTTCAACTGTCGAATGCATCTTGTTAAATAAATCATGTAATCATGTTGTAAAGATGAGGAATATTCGGCGATATGTTCATTTCCTACCCATAATTTTGCTTGCTCCTTAAATACTATACAACCAATTCCAAAGAACTTAGTTGCACCAAGGATGAGAGACTTCATCAATAGTCTACTTCATTGATTCAAGATGGTGGGCTTCAAAATTTAAATCAATACGCTGGGAGAAAAACATGTTCTCAGAGTTTATCACACTCTATCCCTTCACAATCTTCCCCACGAGATGGTCATTGTTATTAGAGTAAGAAAGCAATCGCAAAGTGAGTCCTCCACAGGTCCTCCACATTAGTGATGATGGTGGGATTCACTCCTTCCATGTCAACCATGGACGAAACCATGGTGCCCAAATAGATTCCCACCAATCTGACACAAATAACCTCTAGAAGTCCCATGAGGGGCTTACTTTTTGCACTATCACGGCTTCTTGTTCCACATAATGATGAAGCCACCATTGAAGATGGGATCTTTGTCCAGACTGAGACCAAAGAAGGCACTTTCCGATTCCCGTGTCTGGGTTTTCTTAGAAGAGTGTTTTTGGAAAATCTCATGTGAGTATCAGGTATGCAAGCGAAATCCATTCCAAGCATGATTTTTTCTCTCAATTCTTTTAATGCTCCATGATAAAGATGACCATGTTTTCCTCCATTGTCCAATGGATAGGCAATAAGATAGGTCATAAATGTATTCTTGTTGTGTTACACATGAAATTTGCACACCTAGGTACCTTGCCCTAAGTGTTGTAAAGTGTCATATAAGTGTCTCATACACCTTGACACCATGGAATAGCCTATGTCACAATCCCTAGTCAATGTAGAGGAGGGATATATTACATGAAGGCCAAAATACCAAGTACACATGAATTATTATTAATATTCATGGAAAATGAATTGATTAAGTGTGAGAATCAAGTGCACATGAATTATTATTAATATTCATGAAAAAGAAAGTAATTAAGTGTGACAATCCACCTCACATTTGGTTTCCTATTTTTTAGGGAAGGTGGAGGATCTCATGGATGGTTGAAATATTTCCTCCTTAAAATCCTTGAGAGATATTTCCTCCCCAAAATACGTAAGATATATTTTCTCCCTAAATATATTAGAAATCCCTTTCTTAGTGGATCTAATGAGAGATCTCCTCCATGGCAGTTAATCCTCCAAATTATATATAATGAGGGATTTCCATGGAGGAAGGGGAATGGAAAGTATTGTGAAGCATCTAACTTATGATCTCATGAGGAAGATTTCATTTGGAACATCAACATTTGGTGTGTGAACTGTTTAAGCAAGGGTTTGGACAAGGAGAGCTTGGTGAAGCTGCTGCATTACATCCATGGCTGTAAATAACACTTTGTTCTCATTAATATGATATGCTTGGCCTGTTTATTTCTAGTCTGTGTTTGATGTCACATGAACTTCTCTCTAGTAGATAGATTTGTTTCGAACTAATCTCAACAGAGTAGGAATCTGGTTGTATATTTGCTTGTCTACAGGGCTTATCGAGGAGTTTAACATTGAAACTCAACTCAGACTATGCAGGGACAAACACTGGTAAAAGGTACTTCTTTTCTCCTTCGTCCTCACACATTAGTTTATCTAGATCTAAAAGGAATTCAGTGTCCATGTTAAGCATCTTCTGTCTTAGAGTTAAGAGTCTAGCTCTCAAGAGGAGATCTACCTGTCTGCAGGGAGATTTTCCTACAACAGATATTGGCGACTCTACTAGGGAGATTTTCCTACAAAGCTTTTAGTTTTGGTTTTCCTCATAGAGCTTGTCTTACCTTTTTTTATTTTAGAACTTTTTCACCCCGTATGTCTGATTACTTATGCTCATTGAATCCTTATTCCATCACCTTCATCTTGATTGAAAAAAGTTGACTGAGTTTTTGGGTTTCTTTGACTTTTTTCTGAGTTTTTTGAATCCTAGCACTCCTGTGCCTATGTTAGTAGGGCGTTGGCACCTCTTAGCTTTGGAAAGGGTGTTATAATTCTCCTATTCCCCTTACACCAGAGTGCTATCCTTTCCTGTGAAAAAAACAAAACTTTCCAGAATTGTTTTTTTTCTGAGGTCTAGTCTCTTCTTTTTCCCTTGCTTAGCTTCTCTGTGCTTTAGTACTTCTTCCCATTGACCTTTGAAACTCTTCTTTATGAGAAATAAGAACTTTGTTGTTCATATTTTGTGACCTTCCTCCTTATTTTGAGTTTTTTCTTCTGTTGAGAGCTTGGAATCGATCCACTGCTTTCTTCCCTCTTATCCGACTGAACAAAAACTCTGGTGAAGGATGTCAGAAATCTGTGAATCATCTCATTTAGTTCATTAAGGTCATTTTTCTTAGAATCTTTCTTTTTTGTGAAATTTTTTATTTTCTTTGTTATCTTTTGTTGTATTTTTTCTTCTTGTTTCAATCATAGCAAGAGGGTGTGTTGTTTGTGCGAAATCTGCTTATGCTTGTCTGAATCCCCTTGATCTGAAAGGGTAGTTGGCAGGAGAAGTTTTGCATTGAATTAATCATCATTCACATACATACAAAAAAGATACATCTTAGTGATTGGTTTGCATATTAGAAGGCATTTATGAAATGTTTTAGCATTACATTGGATTTGATTGAGAACAAATTGATTGAGGACATTCCTTATTAGTGTTTGATAGTGAAAATAACTCTTTCTCTCTCCCTTAAGTAGGCATTCATTGAAGAGAAACGATTGCTTATCATCTTCTATGCATTTTTGGGACTTGAGTCATCATTCCATTAGTTTTTATTTCATACACCCTTTGAGTAAAGAACAACTATAAAATGAACACTAATTAAAAATTATCTAGAACATTTTTTATTTTTAGGATTTTCCACCAACATTAGACTAGGATTAGCACTTTGGATTAGGCTGTGAGTACAACTCTCGAAAGTTTCCAAAACAAACATTAGCATCCTGAGCTAGGGAGAGTCAAATCCAATTGTTGTATAGGTTTTCTAGGATCCTGCTCTCACACAGGGGTTACGCATGAGGTCGCATTCGGGCGAATTACAGAGATTATCCCTCAGTGGTTCAACTGTTTGTAGTGTTTGGATTGTATATTGGGGGTCACTTGAAGGTATACCCACGATTATGTGTGGGAGCCTCTCGGGTTGATTTTAGATTTGTTATCCTGCCCATACATTTTGGATCGGACAGTCGATTGTACCTGCCCAAGAACTAACTGCGAATTGGTCTCTTTAGTTGCCATAATATTTAGGGTCTTACACAAGGTAACGATGAAGGGAAGTCTCACTGTACCTGGAATATACATTGGTCAAAATCACTCGGCCTCCTTGGAGGGTAAATCCACAATTACTGCATGGAAGCCTGCATCAAGGTGAAAGTTCGTTAAGCAGGTTGCCATTGTAACTATTCCACCATATCCTAGCCCCTTCTTGACTTGATCACGCGACATTGGGTTTCATCACCAAATAGTACGATCATCGAGAGAATCTTTGTTTGCTTGGTTGATTCCTAGATTCTATTAGCATATGTTGTTTCTTGTTGTCAGTTGGCCCTAGATTTTCAGTGTGTTCTGTTATTCTCCAAAATTGAGCCTGTAGATGATAAAGGTCGTCATCGATCACGTAGGATGCAAGGGATGCCTCCGGAAGGCTATCAACCCTTACCTCCTAACCCTCCAAAAGAGAACTACAGTAGAGGGGTAAAAAATCAATCTAACGCTGGAAGTGTTGTTGCTCCACCGTTAGATAACTCAGAAGATGCTTTGGTTACAGTTGAAAATCCCACTCCTCGCACTACATCTGTGTCAGTAGCCCCTCTTGAACCACTTTTTCTTCATTTAGACTCCCTTGGGAACATCATAGATGAAGTGGTCCCACGATTACCAAAGAGACCTTTCGTTGACACATATATGGGATCCACATAACCAACCTCTGGTGATGAGTATAGGACTTATGTCCGTCCTAGCACCGCAGTAGATACAAATCCTACACATGCTCGTTCTGTATGGAGGACTTCATCGGGACATGATCTCTATGAACATTTTGAATCATTTTGACAACCCTTTTATCCTCATGACCCTCCTGGTGAAACAGGACCATCCAGTCAAACCATGAGTCACCCAGTCGATCAAGTCATTAACCCTACTGTTACATCAACATAAGTCCATCCTATTGCTAGACTCATTACCTCTGCTCATCTCCAAAGCACTTCAATCCCTACCCCCATTTCTACGAGCTTTTACTCTACAATTCCACACGTTCCACACGATCCTGTTGGGACATCTTTTCATCCAAGAATGAAGACCCCTGCTAGCCAAACACAACCGGCTGGAGGGCAGTCACCATCTAATGAACCTTTCCATCCTCGAGGACTACCATTCTATGGAGGGCCTACCCCTCCTGGGGAAAAACCCCCTTTTCATGCTCCTCCTGGAGGGAAACCTCCATTTTCTAGTCATACCCCGATCGTTAATCCACCACTGGTAGGGGGGCAAACTTCATTTGCTGGAAACCCTTCGCAATCCACTGCTAGCATGGGGGGCAAATTAATTTAAAACTATTTAAATTAAAGAAAACTTTTCAATTATAAAATTAAAAAATATATAACTATTGCTTAGTGAAAACTAATTCTTATCATATCTTGAAGTATATGTATAAGAGAGATATGTAATTCCTTTTATGCTTAAAATAAATTTGACACATCTACGTCCTATTATGAGGAAGATCTATGCTAAAAAATATTTAAGTGTTTGTCATAAATAAAATATTTCATTGTGTTCCTTAATTAAAGTATTTCAATATTATCTATCTATCTATCTATCTATCTATCTATCTATCTATCTATCTATCTATCTATCTATATATATATATATATATATATATATAAAGAGAGAGAGATTTCCCAAGAAAAAAAAACTTCTTATTCAATAAGAATTAGAAATACAATCATAAGGTTCCTATGGAACACTCCAAAAAAACCTTTCAAGAGGATATTGGAGCCTATCAAGCATGTTGGCAAACATAAACCCCGACCATGCTCCTGAAAGATATGAGAAAAAATGATACCTTGAAATGCTCCTGTAATATGCTTCAATTGATCTTTTATATCCCTAAGTCAATTTTTTTGAACATGTGCCTACTCAATCATCCAATTAATAACCAAAAGATAATCTCCATAAACCTATAAATACACCAAACTTGTGCCAAAATAAAATCTTAGCAAAACAAATAATGTCATAGACTCTCCATATTATTAGTCCTCCTACCAATATTTCCATTAAGTTTAAATAATGTGACTTGAAAATAAATACAATAAGCACAAGACCCACAATCGTATTTTGAACTTGACAAGCCCCATAAAAAAAAACCCAAGGGTAAGATTTGTCCACCTAAAGATCCACTAATATTCTAAAAACTTTTTTATCAATTGTCTCCTTATAAAAGGGAAGAAGGTTCACCGCTTGTGTCATGACTTGTAAAGTTGGAATATATTTTTCAACGAACAAGGTATAGTTCCTTGCAAGGCGGATCCCCCACATAACTAGGTAAGGCACAACTCTAAGCTCTTCCAATTCCTTCCTTAGAAACCATGATCGAAAATAAGATTCAATACTTAAATATTACAACATAACCACATGACCAATTTGTCCTTCAATCTAATGCCACACTTTCATAGCATATGGGCATTGAAAAAAGATATGAGAGTTTGTTTATTCATAAATTTTACATAAACTACACCTTGCAAGTCCCAATTTACCTATTTTCTAAAGATGGTCCCATGTTAGAACCTTATCCAATAGAGTTATCCACATAAGCAACTTGGATATAGGACACTCCTTCACCTTCCATGTAACTTTCCAAAACCAACAAAGAGACCCACCTCCATTCACAAAGAGGGCCTGATATCCCAATTTTGCAATAAAGAATCCTCCTTGTTTATTTAATCCCCAAATTATTGTCACTTGAATTATCTCCAATTTTGATGAGAGCCCTATGAAGTTCCAATACAAAACATCCTAATATATTTTCATGGAATGTGATCCCACTTTCAATAGTAACTTCTAGCAAGAATTGTTCAAGCTATAGGACACCCAATTGAATTTTAGCACTACCTATCGCCCCCAGATCAATGGTCAGACAGAGATTGTCATCAAGGTTTTGGAAGCATATTTGAGGTGTTTCACTTTAGAATGACAATCTCAATGGGATAAATGATTACCCCTAGTTGAATAGTGTTACAAGACAACTTATCATGGTGTCACTCACATGACCCCATTTAAGGCAATATATGGCCAAAAGCCTCCATGGATATCATCTTACCTACTAGGTGTCTTCAAGGTATAAGAGGTTGAAAAACACCCTACAACTAGGGTTGACATTATGTGTGCTCTCAAAGATAATATAGTCATGGACCAAAATGATATGAAGCAGTAGGTTGATCAAAATTTCTCTAAATTTTATTTTGAAGAATGAGACCAAGTCTTCCTTCATCTACAATCATATAAGAAGACTTCCTTCAAAGAATACCACCACCAAAAGATGGCTCCAAAGTTTTATGGCCCCTATATGATCCTCAAGCATATTGAACAAGTAGCTTATAAATTGTTACTACATGGCCACTCTAAGATCCATCGAGTCTTTTATGTCTCCTACTTAAATAAAGTGGTAGGATCCAACTTTTGTGTTCAAACTAATCTTCTTGAATTGAGAAAAGAAGGTTACATTTGGTTGTAAGAAGATAACATCCTTAACAAATGAGAGTGTCCTCTCCACCAATGCACGATCAAGGAATTTTTAATCCAATGGAAGGATACACAACTAGAATATGTTACATGGGAACTGACTTCCATTTTTCTTTTCACATATCAATCCTTGAGGACAAGGTTGATTTTTTTTTTTGTGGGGGGGTGGGGGCAGGGGGGGAATGCTAGGTCCTAACCTCCCTAATATCCTAAGTAGATATATTACTATGTATTTCTATGTATGGAAGCCATGACTAGTAAATAAGTCCTATGTAGTAGTGTGAACACAATTATTGTAAGAATACTTACTAGAAGTTTCTGCCCACTAGAAAGTTCATTCTCTAGAATGTTCTTATGGGATAGAAAGTACTATATAAAGATAAAGAAGCATTGTAAAATATTTCTTTGAAATAACTTCTAATATGAGATCTGTGCTGCCGAAGGTTTCCCCCTTAAAGAGGAAACTAAATATTTCTCCCATATCAATAAAGGTATCATATTTTTCTCATATTGTACATTGTTTATGTAATTCTATTTCTTTATGTGATATATCTGTGTAATATCTCTAATTTATGTTTTGAATATTTCTATTTCGTACATCACAAGTGGCCTCTCTCTCTCTCTCTCTCTCTCTCTCTCTCTCTCTCTCTCTCTCTCTCTCTCTCTCTCTATATACACACACACACACACACACACACACACACACAAAGAGAGAGAGAGAGAGAGAGAGAGAGAGAGAGAGAGAGAGAGAGATTGATTATGGTTAAATTATTTCAATGGTGTTGTTTAGTTTGA
>JZKD02S1647383.1:1602773-1643548 GCA_000966675.3 Picea glauca | reverse complement strand
TATATATATATATATGATACCAAGGGTACAGTTTCAATTAAAATTTCTAACCGACAATATTAATATAACAATCAAAATAAAATAGCTCAATATCTAGGGCTTTAGACAGGGCTTTATACTTAACATGGGGCTTTGTCTAGGGGCTTAACATGACCCTCCCCTTCAAACTTTTTTTTTCATAAACACTTGATTAACTACGAATGTTTCTTCATGAATAAATCATCATCCCATGTTGCTTGTTCTATTAGTAGGTTCTTCCACTTGATGAGGTACTCAATAATTTCTTGATTTCGTAGCTACTTAACCATTGTTGCAAGAATTGTTTCTAGTTCTAGTATGATTTTTTCTTCCTCATCGATCTGTAGTAAAATAGTTTGAACTCGGATCTTGTCACCAGTTACCTTATTTAAGAATGAAACATGGAAGATTGCATGTTTGTGTGAAAATGGAGGTAGCTACAATTTCTAATCCATACTTCCAATCCTTTGCAAAACGTTATAGGGACCATAATACTTAGGTGATAATCTATTGTCCTTCTTTTATTTCTTGAGGGAAATTTGTTTGTCTGGTTGTAGCCTTAGAAATACCCAATCCCCTACTTTAAATTCCCTTTTGAATGTGATTCTTATCTACATGTTGTTTAATCATATTTTGTGTTGTAACCAAATTATCCTTCAATAGTTTGAGAACCTCTTGTTGTTTCTCTATGTGATCCTCCACTAGTTCAACCTTCCCTTACCCTTTCAAGGGTGATGTGATGGATGGAGAATGATATCCATAAAGTGCCATAAATGGGGAATTTTTTTATGAAGTATGGAAGGATGTGTTCTACCACCATTTTGCCAAGGGAAATAACTAGAACCATTGTGTTTGTTTATCATATGCAAAGAAACTAAGATACCCTTCTCAATATTTATTCAAAATATCATTTTCCCCATTAGATTGAGGATGGAAAGAGGAGTTGTGAGCTAAAAGAGTACCAAAACAAGAAAATAATTCAACCAAAATATTTTCAGTCAGAATTGGATGGTTGTCACTGACAATGATCTTAGGGGTTTCATGTAGCTTCTAAATTGTTTCTATTAATGTTGTAGCTACTGCACTTGCTTCAAAATGATGAGAAAGGGACAAAAATTGGGAATCTTTGTGAGTCGATCCACTATTACCATGATGCAATTCTTTCCTTTGGACTTGCTTAGACCTGTAATAAAATCCATTGAAACCTCTTATCAATGTTCACTTGGTATAGATAATGGTTGTAGGAGATCAAAGGTCTTGATAGTCTCTCCCTTATTCTATTGGAAAACCACACATTCAAAAAAAAAAAATTGAAAATTAGTTTTAAAACCTTCTGAGAGAAATTACTTCTTGATATTGTAGTAATTTTTCAAGAACCATGAATGTCCTCCAATATGAGAAGCGTGAAATTCCAAAAGGACCTTCTATTTGAGTAAGAAATTCTTTATAGATAAATATAAATTATCTTTATACACCATTAAATCATTATTCGACAAAAAATTATCTATTGCACTTGGGTCCTCTTGTAGTTGTTAAATGATATTTCATACCTTTTGATCTTGCTTCCATTCTATCCTTGCTTCTTCCATCCAATAAAAATGTGGAATGGAAATAAAACACAATAAACCCTCTATGTATTCTTCTTTCCTTAAATGTGAATCTTCCACCATATTTTGTTTTTATTTCTATAGATAATTTCAAAGTCGTAACCTAGCATATTTGTAACCCATTTTTGTTTATCTTATGAATGTAATCATTTTTCCAAGAAGTACTTGAAACTATAATGATATTGTTTTACCTTGAAGTGTGTTCCTATTTGGTAAGGGTGGAATTTATTAACTTCATGAAATATTTCCAACATTTTCTTTTCATAAATTGGTTTGAATAATTTCTTTCCTTTAATTTGGATACTTTCAAAGACGAGTTGTTACACACAAAAATTTCACACTTAGGTATCTAACCCTAAGTGTCTTAAGTGTCACGATGTGACGTATGCACCTTGTTAAGTGTCACATGCACTGTCACAAGTGTCGTATGCACCTTAATAAGTGTTTCATTCACTTTTATGAGTGTAGAAACTCCTTGAAGCAATAAAAATAGTTGTCACAATCCCTAAGTCAGT
Source organism: Picea glauca (assembly GCA_000966675.3). Taxonomy (NCBI): domain Eukaryota; kingdom Viridiplantae; phylum Streptophyta; class Pinopsida; order Pinales; family Pinaceae; genus Picea; species Picea glauca. The sequence continues at coordinate 1,641,408 of JZKD02S1647383.1, read as the reverse complement.
GTGGATGAAGGAGCCGCATCATTTGACAACAAAAACACATCTTTTTCTTGGAAAATTCAACCAATTTTGAGAAATTTAGAAGGGTGGCGCCCCCTACACATGATTATGGAGCTTAGATTTTCACCCTAAATTGTTAAGGGAGAGACATGGAACTCTGTATCTCACTCTTTGGGAGTTCCAGCCTTGTTAGAGAAGAATTTGGGATCCTGCACCTCTTTCTAACAATCTCATCTCTTGGTATTAGGTTGGTTCTGTTTGACCCCTATGTTATGGCGTTATATTAGGATCTAATCCCAACTTAAGGATCCATATACTCAAACATATCCTTCATTTTATCATGGTTCTTATGCCTCCCAAGACTATATATTGAAGGTTTTTCTAGGAATAACAAAATCTAGATCTCAGCGAGGACAAACTTCATAAAAAGGTATGTCATGCCCTTTCTCCACTCTCTTTTGGATTGGTAAAATAAGTTTAAATGGATGTTAGTGTCCAATTGTAGTCTTTATGTCTTGGTATAGGGGTCTATTAATCCAAGGGAAGTTTCACCTATCCACAGGGGAAACATTCTGTAACAGAAATTGGTGACTCCATTGGGGATCGACTTTGACTAGTCTTTCCTTGGATCATTTAAATCCTTTGTCTATCATTAGATTTTTTTTAGTGCTTTATTTTGGTCTATTCGTCGTTCCCTCTTCCTCATTGAATATATTACAGAGCCATTGACTAACTCTTTACTGAGTCTGAGCCTTTGAAAGCCATTTTTTGAACTTTTCTAAAAAGTGGCACTTCCATGCAGTTTACACCAGGGTTCCATTAGCTTGATTGGCGCTCCCCTACAGTGCATACAAGGGCTCTATTATCTTAATGTAACTCCCAAGATCCTCCTAGAGGGTTACATTGATGTAGGAACATCGCTCCACCTCAACAATGCACCAACACACCAACACATAGATGCGCAATGGAGAATGGGAGAGGCATCGATCCTCCCATTTTTAAAATTTGAAATATGGTACAATACGGATTTCATATTGTAAGGCTGATAAATGCCAAGCCATGCCTTTGTATAGGTAGTGGATAGGGTTTCCTTAAATGGTTGCTTGTAGTAGGTTCATATCGTAGTCAGGTCCAGATAAACATTTATGGAATGTAGCCGTAGAGGTATGGTGCCGTAACTGAGATAGTGATGGTGCTAAGGAAATGAAGAGGATAAGATCATAGAGCTCTCTTTCTTTGTAATTGGGATACTTGAGAGAGAGAGAGAGAGAGATATTGCGTAGGGAGGCATTAGGATAAGAAATCAGAGTAGATTTAAGTTAGGAGAACTTGAGAGAACAAGGACTATGTTGCAGTCCAGTTTTTGTAAACATGTGTATAGACACACAAAGATAATAGAAAATAAGTTTTTCCTGCATATTGTGTGTTTGTGTATTTTCATGAATGAATGTTGTGGATGTGTGATAATTTTCATTTACAGTAGGAGATAGATTTATTTTATCTTGATGGAGTTTTATAATATCGTTCTAGATTCTTTAGGCTGTGCAAGGAGTGCACAATAGAACAATTGAGGTTTTGTAGCTAGAACAAGGAGCACGCAAATGAACTCTACAGAGTTAGAAAAGAACGTGACAGGAGGGCACACCATAGGGATCAAAAACTCAAGAGGAACCTCAAGGTTACTAAATACCTTAGGGGGGGAAGTGTCCAAAAGGAGCATAGAGAAACATAGTTACTGAGAACTCTGTAGAGCTCTTCCAGGTGGGCATCGAGCAAATGAAAGAGTTCACATAAGAAACTATGTGTTGAGTTCAGGAGGAACCAGAGTTACTAAACACCTTGTAAGGAAGATATCTCCAAGGTGTGCCTCGAGTAATGAAATCTCCAGGCAGGCGAGAATAATTTATTTTCAAGAAATCCTTCGGATCTAAGTTTGATGAAATCCCAGAAACACAAGGAGTGCATGGGAGATCAAAATATTCGAGGAGATCAAGCTCAGAAGGAATAATTAAAGGAGTGTGTGGGAAGTGGAATTATTCTATGTCCTAAATCTCAAAAGAGACAACGTGTTTAAGAGTGTAAGAAAGACCCTAGATAGTTGGGTTCGCAGGAGAAATTTCAAAAGCCGAGAGCTTTGAACACTTTCAAAATCTTCCAAATCAGGAGAAGGTGGAAGCTCAAGAGGAGGAGAGACAAAAACCATTAGATTGGTTATGGGAAAGGATCCTGGACCATTACATCAAGGTCCAGTGACATAAGGTAGTGAAGAGGAGGAAACAAATCTCAAGCATTGGATTTGAGCACAGAGGATCAACCGTCGTCTGATCATGAGGAGGTGCACAAGATTCAATGTTGTGTATACACAGGAGAGTGGACTCTCAAAAGTCTCGAAGTCATTTGGGACTGCCATCATTTGAGAGGACGCATGGTAGAAATCCATCAAGTTTGGGTGAAGACTCTCTGCGAGGAATGAGTGCACAGAAGGTTGAAACACCCGAAGCTCGAAGAGCCAAAGAGTTGGAGGGAATCTGAACCATTAGATTTGGAGGGACACGCATCGGCAAGTCATGAGATCAATAAAAAGATGGGGGATGGAATGTTGAAACACCTGAACCTCGAATAACCAAAGAGATGAGGTCCATTGATCTGTGAGGAGACAATTGTTAAGAGATTTGAGTCTTTGGGTGAAAGTACTCTGAGAGAAATGAGTGCATAGGAGTTTGAGACTCCCAAAGCTTGAAGCACCTGAGAGCCGAAGAGTTGAAGCATGAAGTGTCGAAGACCTGAAGACCCAAAGAGAATCTGGACCATCAAATCCATAAAGGATGCATGGAAAAAGATCATGAATTTTCTATGAAATCACTCCAGGAAGATGCAAAGGATAAAAGTTTGAAATTGCTAAAGATTCAACAGCTAAAGTAAAGTGGATGATAGTCGTTAATATGGGTTGGATAGGTGTCACCTTATTGTGGACTTTGAAGGATTGCACTCCAGGTTTTTTATGGAAAGATGTTTCAGAAATTTTTGAAGTGTCGAAAGATGAAATGATTAAGGGTCGTTAATCCCAAAGGAAGAACGCGGGTATTTGATCTATGAAGGGACACATGGAGGATGAATATTCACTCCATTATAAATCCATTGAAAAGTCATTGGATCAAGAGAGGATAGGTGTCAGAATATCCAACACTCCAAAATATTTTACTTCAGAGGTTTTTGTTTGTCGATATTTGATAATGTTGAAGGCTGAAGTCCCAAAAATGACGAGATTCATCGATGTGACAGAGGACACACAATGCTAGATCTAGGACCCTAGAGGAAAGTGAAGGAAGGATAGGTCTGAAGATCCAGAGAATATCTTGGTCATTGATCGAGGAAGGAGCTATAGGACCATTGATCTGGTTAAGGAGGTCAAAGTCCTGAAGCGGGGATAGAGTCATCCATTTGAAGGACGTGTGGTGAGAGATCGATCCATTTCAGAGAAATATCTCTAGAAGAAAGGAAGGTTTGAAAATCAAAATTATCAGAGGTTGGGTTCGCAGAGGATATCGTGGTCGTATATTCAGGGAGAAAGGTGGCCTCAGATCGTTAAACCTAAAGGATTGGAGTACTAAAGTAGCGAGGGTTTGAGACTTCAAAGTCCCAAAGTCTAAAATCACGAATAGATCTCGTCCGTTGGTTTCAGAGAGACAAATTTGGTTCGTGGATTTGGAGAGGGAAGATATGAACCATCAATCCATATGTACCATCAGTATCGGGAGATTGGTGGTCCCACAACATTTCATGGATTGAATATATATAAAGTTTAATAGGTAATTGCACGGTCATGTGGGTTGCCGCCCAAGGGCACATGTAAGAAGGAGCTAGTGGAAAAGGAGTTAGGGCCTGTAAATGCACATTTCCACGAGGTTATAGCCTAGGGGCATATTGAAGGAAGGGGATATTGTAAAGGATCTAGTGCCCAAAATTTGAAGAACGACAAAGAACGTGGATGAAGGGTCGCAGTTATCATAGGACCTGGGCCTTGGGAGAAAAGGGGACCTATGTATAGCTGAATTGGGTTCAAAGAGTAACCCAAAGAGTTGTTCTGACTCAACAGTTGGAAATATTCTATACTGGGAGGTTGCATAACCCTAGGAGGGTAGGGGGTGTGCATTAGTTGGTATCAGAGATGATTTTCATCTGTAGATTTTAGGAAAAAGAGAAAGAGGAGAAGGATGAATTTTGTTTGCAGACAACAGACAAGAGGGAGACAATAAAAGGAGATAATTTGATGACATCAAGTGGTATAAGAGGTGAAGTTTTTCCTATAGACAACAGGTGAAGAATGTAGAGTACTGATGCTCTATGAGAAAGTTGTTGCACGTGCACAACAACAACAAAAATTTAAACAACCAAGTGAGTTGTGAGAGAAGATGGAGATGCTCGTAGATGTAGAGTGATCCATAGAGTTCCCAAGAGGGTAGGTAGAAGGTGTAAATGGATATTGAAGTCCATGAGCGTGGTCGAAGAGAAGGCCGCAAGAAGAAAATCAATCAAGAGATGGATTTGGAACTTAATGAGATAAGATAAAGGATAGAGCAGTTGAGATTAAAAATGTAGCAGGATGCTAAAGTGCGTTAGGTGTATGAGTGGCCCATGAAGAAGAAGGTGAAGTGGTCATTCAATAGATTGTTGGTCAGAGGACAACAACAATTGTTAAAGAGGTGGTTGAGGTATGTTGAAAGCCTCATAGATGAAGAGGAAGCGGTTCACATCTGTGAGCTAGAAGATGGAAGGAACCTTAGTGACGAGGAGGAGGTGAGATCATATGAAGATCTCCTAAACTGCCAAGTGGGAAGAAATGGACTTTCAAGTTGTTAGGTGGGAAATAGAAAAAGATTAGTGGAAGTTCTCGTGTGATGCTGGAGGAGCAGTGTTGAAAGTTCAAATTGCTAGGTGGGAAATGAGATGGGATCAATTGATGTCAGAAACTGGCAAGTGGGCACAAGAGAAGTCCCAAATTGCTAGGTGGGCAGGGGGAAAAGAATGAGACCGTCAGAAAGTCTTAGGAGCTCAGAAGTGAGTTCATACTAGCAAGGAGTGCTGATAGGTGAAGATTCATGTGGATTTGCAGACCATGTGAATGAAGATGATGAGAAGTTAAATACTCTCACCATCCAAGAGGAAGATCAGAGGTGCATTCTGATTATTGGAGGGATCAAGACATTCCTACCAAACAACGAGGCAGAGGCTAGTGCACATGATGAAAGTGAAGCAATAGAGGAAGGACAACTAGCGGTGACTGTCATGATGAAGGAGTAGATATCAGAAGCTAACCAAGGAGAAGAAGAAGATGAGCACATAGCTGAGAGGCTCACTCAATGGGAAATAGAATTGAGGATTTTGGAGGATCGGTTGGAAAATCCAGAACCAACAAATGGCTTCCAGAAGACAATCATGCAAAATTCAGTAGAAGAGAATTCGACGTAATTGCTCAAAAATTTCAGCCAGGAAGCTGAAAAGGAGATGACTGCAACATTGGAGCCTGCAACAGAAGAGGTATAAGACATCGTGGAATTTTTTGAGCTGTATGAGGAATTGTAATCCCTAGAGAGAGGGGTAATAGTGAAAATATTTCACATCCGATAGGTCAAGTTGGAAACAGATGGAGGAGCATACCAGCTCAGAGAACAACTGAAGGAAGATGGAGATGTACCAGCAGAGGAGCTAACAGAAGAAGCCAATATGTCAGTTGAGGAGACCAATCAGCATGTCAGTCAAGAAGAGACTGTAGAATTGGATTCTAGAACAGGGTGGAAAGCTAAGGCCACAATAGATGGATAAAATTGTAATGGGGATCAAGTTGATCTACCCATTGACAAGAAGGAAGAATTGCAACAGAGGGCATAAGAAGAGCCAGCCACTAGAGTAGCTTGACAAGATGACAGAAGAGATAAGGAAGTTGATGTTGAGGTCAATAGAAGCATCTAGTGAAGGGAATATGAACGAAGGAGAGCCTTCCATAGCAACAAATAAGAAGGAGAAGAAGAAGTGGCATCGATAGAAACAAAGAAGAGGAGCAAGAGGACAACTTCAAGGAAGAGTTTGGGATCTAGGAGGATTTCAAAACTGGAGAAGAGGAGCTCATGAGCAGGAGCTCATGATTTTCCCAACATTTGAGTATGATGNAGGGGTCTATTAATCCAAGGGAAGTTTCACCTATCCACAGGGGAAACATTCTGTAACAGAAATTGGTGACTCCATTGGGGATCGACTTTGACTAGTCTTTCCTTGGATCATTTAAATCCTTTGTCTATCATTAGATTTTTTTTAGTGCTTTATTTTGGTCTATTCGTCGTTCCCTCTTCCTCATTGAATATATTACAGAGCCATTGACTAACTCTTTACTGAGTCTGAGCCTTTGAAAGCCATTTTTTGAACTTTTCTAAAAAGTGGCACTTCCATGCAGTTTACACCAGGGTTCCATTAGCTTGATTGGCGCTCCCCTACAGTGCATACAAGGGCTCTATTATCTTAATGTAACTCCCAAGATCCTCCTAGAGGGTTACATTGATGTAGGAACATCGCTCCACCTCAACAATGCACCAACACACCAACACATAGATGCGCAATGGAGAATGGGAGAGGCATCGATCCTCCCATTTTTAAAATTTGAAATATGGTACAATACGGATTTCATATTGTAAGGCTGATAAATGCCAAGCCATGCCTTTGTATAGGTAGTGGATAGGGTTTCCTTAAATGGTTGCTTGTAGTAGGTTCATATCGTAGTCAGGTCCAGATAAACATTTATGGAATGTAGCCGTAGAGGTATGGTGCCGTAACTGAGATAGTGATGGTGCTAAGGAAATGAAGAGGATAAGATCATAGAGCTCTCTTTCTTTGTAATTGGGATACTTGAGAGAGAGAGAGAGAGAGATATTGCGTAGGGAGGCATTAGGATAAGAAATCAGAGTAGATTTAAGTTAGGAGAACTTGAGAGAACAAGGACTATGTTGCAGTCCAGTTTTTGTAAACATGTGTATAGACACACAAAGATAATAGAAAATAAGTTTTTCCTGCATATTGTGTGTTTGTGTATTTTCATGAATGAATGTTGTGGATGTGTGATAATTTTCATTTACAGTAGGAGATAGATTTATTTTATCTTGATGGAGTTTTATAATATCGTTCTAGATTCTTTAGGCTGTGCAAGGAGTGCACAATAGAACAATTGAGGTTTTGTAGCTAGAACAAGGAGCACGCAAATGAACTCTACAGAGTTAGAAAAGAACGTGACAGGAGGGCACACCATAGGGATCAAAAACTCAAGAGGAACCTCAAGGTTACTAAATACCTTAGGGGGGGAAGTGTCCAAAAGGAGCATAGAGAAACATAGTTACTGAGAACTCTGTAGAGCTCTTCCAGGTGGGCATCGAGCAAATGAAAGAGTTCACATAAGAAACTATGTGTTGAGTTCAGGAGGAACCAGAGTTACTAAACACCTTGTAAGGAAGATATCTCCAAGGTGTGCCTCGAGTAATGAAATCTCCAGGCAGGCGAGAATAATTTATTTTCAAGAAATCCTTCGGATCTAAGTTTGATGAAATCCCAGAAACACAAGGAGTGCATGGGAGATCAAAATATTCGAGGAGATCAAGCTCAGAAGGAATAATTAAAGGAGTGTGTGGGAAGTGGAATTATTCTATGTCCTAAATCTCAAAAGAGACAACGTGTTTAAGAGTGTAAGAAAGACCCTAGATAGTTGGGTTCGCAGGAGAAATTTCAAAAGCCGAGAGCTTTGAACACTTTCAAAATCTTCCAAATCAGGAGAAGGTGGAAGCTCAAGAGGAGGAGAGACAAAAACCATTAGATTGGTTATGGGAAAGGATCCTAGACCATTACATCAATGTCCAGTGACATAAGGTAGTGCAGAGGAGGAAACAAATCTCAAGCATTGGATTTGAGCACAGAGGATCAACCGTCGTCTGATCATGAGGAGGTGCACAAGATTCAGCATTGTGTATACACAGGAGAGTGGAATCTCAAAAGTCCCGAAGTCATTTGGGACTGCTCATCATTTCAGAGGACGCATGGTAGAAATCCATCAAGTTTGGGTGAAGACTCTCTGCGAGGAATGAGTGCACAGAAGGTTGAAACACCCGAAGCCCGAAGAGCCAAAGAGTTGGAGGGAATCTGAACCATTAGATTTGGAGGGACACGCATCGGCAAGTCATGAGATCAATAAAAATATGGGGGATGGAATGTTGAAACACCTGAACCTCGAATAACCAAAGAGATGAGGTCCATTGATCTGTGAGGAGACAATTGTTAAGAGATTTGAGTCTTTGGGTGAAAGTACTCTAAGAGAAATGAGTGCATAGGAGTTTGAGACTCCCAAAGCTTGAAGCACCTGAGAGCCGAAGAGTTGAAGAATGAAGTGTCGAAGACCTGAAGACCCAAAGAGAATCTGGACCATCAAATCCATAAAGGATGCATGGCGAAAGATCATGAATTCTCTATGAAATCACTCTAGGAAGATGCAAAGGATAAAAGTTTGAAATTGCCAAAGATTCAACAGCTAAAGTAAAGTGGATGATAGTCGTTAATATGGGTTGGATAGGTGTCACCTTATTGTGGACTTCGAAGGATTTCACTCCAGGTTTTTTATGGAAAGATGTTTCAGAAATTTTTGAAGTGCTGAAAGATGAAATGATTAAGGGTCGTTAATCCCAAAGGAAGAACGCGGGTATTTGATCTATGAAGGGACACATGGAGGATGAATATTCACTCCATTATAAATCCATTGAAAAGTCATTGTATCAAGAGAGGATAGGTGTCAGAAGATCCAACACTCCAAAAGATTTTACTTCAGAGGTTTTTGTTTGTCGATATTTGATAATGTTGAAGGCTGAAGTCCCGAAAATGACGAGAGTCGTCGATGTGACAGAGGACATGCAATGCTAGATCTAGGAACCTAGAGGAAAGCGAAGGAAGGATAGGTCTGAAGATCCAGAGAACATCTCGATCATTGATCGAGGAAGGAGCTATAGGACCATTGATCTGGTTAAGGAGGTCAAAGTCCTGAAGCGGGGATAGAGTCATCCATTTGAAGGACGTGGGGTGAGAGATCGAGCCATTTCAGAGAAATATCTCTGGAAGAGAGGAAGGTTTGAAAATCGAAATTCTCAGAGGTTGGGTTCACAGAGGATATCGTGGTCGTATATTCAGGGAGACATGTGGCCTCAGATCGTTAACCCTAAAGGATTGGAGTACTAAAGTAGCGAGGGTTTGAGACTTCAAAGTCCCAAAGTCTAAAATCATGAATAGATCTCGTCCGTTGGTTTCAGAGAGACAAATTTGGTCCGTGGATTTGGAGAGGGAAGATATGAACCATCAATCCATATGTACCATCAATATCGGGAGATCGATGGTCCCACAACATTTCATGGATTGAATATATATAAAGTTTAATAGGTAATTGCACGGTCATGTGGGTTGCCGCCCAAGGGCACATGTAAGAAGGAGCTAGTGGAAAAGGAGTTAGGGCCTGTAAATGCACATTTCCACGAGGTTATAGCCTAGGGGCATATTGAAGGAAGGGGATATTGTAAAGGATCTAGTGCCCAAAATTTGAAGAACGACAAAGAACGTGGATGAAGGGTCGCAGTTATCATAGGACCTGGGCCTTGGGAGAAAAGGGGACCTATGTATAGCTGAATTGGGTTCAAAGAGTAACCCAAAGAGTTGTTCTGACTCAACAGTTGGAAATATTCTATACTGGGAGGTTGCATAACCCTAGGAGGGTAGGGGGTGTGCATTAGTTGGTATCAGAGATGATTTTCATCTGTAGATTTTAGGAAAAAGAGAAAGAGGAGAAGGATGAATTTTGTTTGCAGACAACAGACAAGAGGGAGACAATAAAAGGAGATAATTTGATGACATCAAGTGGTATAAGAGGTGAAGTTTTTCCTATAGACAACAGGTGAAGAATGTAGAGTACTGATGCTCTATGAGAAAGTTGTTGCACGTGCACAACAACAACAAAAATTTAAACAACCAAGTGAGTTGTGAGAGAAGATGGAGATGCTCGTAGATGTAGAGTGATCCATAGAGTTCCCAAGAGGGTAGGTAGAAGGTGTAAATGGATATTGAAGTCCATGAGCGTGGTCGAAGAGAAGGCCGCAAGAAGAAAATCAATCAAGAGATGGATTTGGAACTTAATGAGATAAGATAAAGGATAGAGCAGTTGAGATTAAAAATGTAGCAGGATGCTAAAGTGCGTTAGGTGTATGAGTGGCCCATGAAGAAGAAGGTGAAGTGGTCATTCAATAGATTGTTGGTCAGAGGACAACAACAATTGTTAAAGAGGTGGTTGAGGTATGTTGAAAGCCTCATAGATGAAGAGGAAGCGGTTCACATCTGTGAGCTAGAAGATGGAAGGAACCTTAGTGACGAGGAGGAGGTGAGATCATATGAAGATCTCCTAAACTGCCAAGTGGGAAGAAATGGACTTTCAAGTTGTTAGGTGGGAAATAGAAAAAGATTAGTGGAAGTTCTCGTGTGATGCTGGAGGAGCAGTGTTGAAAGTTCAAATTGCTAGGTGGGAAATGAGATGGGATCAATTGATGTCAGAAACTGGCAAGTGGGCACAAGAGAAGTCCCAAATTGCTAGGTGGGCAGGGGGAAAAGAATGAGACCGTCAGAAAGTCTTAGGAGCTCAGAAGTGAGTTCATACTAGCAAGGAGTGCTGATAGGTGAAGATTCATGTGGATTTGCAGACCATGTGAATGAAGATGATGAGAAGTTAAATACTCTCACCATCCAAGAGGAAGATCAGAGGTGCATTCTGATTATTGGAGGGATCAAGACATTCCTACCAAACAACGAGGCAGAGGCTAGTGCACATGATGAAAGTGAAGCAATAGAGGAAGGACAACTAGCGGTGACTGTCATGATGAAGGAGTAGATATCAGAAGCTAACCAAGGAGAAGAAGAAGATGAGCACATAGCTGAGAGGCTCACTCAATGGGAAATAGAATTGAGGATTTTGGAGGATCGGTTGGAAAATCCAGAACCAACAAATGGCTTCCAGAAGACAATCATGCAAAATTCAGTAGAAGAGAATTCGACGTAATTGCTCAAAAATTTCAGCCAGGAAGCTGAAAAGGAGATGACTGCAACATTGGAGCCTGCAACAGAAGAGGTATAAGACATCGTGGAATTTTTTGAGCTGTATGAGGAATTGTAATCCCTAGAGAGAGGGGTAATAGTGAAAATATTTCACATCCGATAGGTCAAGTTGGAAACAGATGGAGGAGCATACCAGCTCAGAGAACAACTGAAGGAAGATGGAGATGTACCAGCAGAGGAGCTAACAGAAGAAGCCAATATGTCAGTTGAGGAGACCAATCAGCATGTCAGTCAAGAAGAGACTGTAGAATTGGATTCTAGAACAGGGTGGAAAGCTAAGGCCACAATAGATGGATAAAATTGTAATGGGGATCAAGTTGATCTACCCATTGACAAGAAGGAAGAATTGCAACAGAGGGCATAAGAAGAGCCAGCCACTAGAGTAGCTTGACAAGATGACAGAAGAGATAAGGAAGTTGATGTTGAGGTCAATAGAAGCATCTAGTGAAGGGAATATGAACGAAGGAGAGCCTTCCATAGCAACAAATAAGAAGGAGAAGAAGAAGTGGCATCGATAGAAACAAAGAAGAGGAGCAAGAGGACAACTTCAAGGAAGAGTTTGGGATCTAGGAGGATTTCAAAACTGGAGAAGAGGAGCTCATGAGCAGGAGCTCATGATTTTCCCAACATTTGAGTATGATGTAGAAGCATTGCTCCACCTCAGCAATGCACCATCATGCTAACACGCAGACGTGCAATAGAGAAAGGGAGAGGCACTGATCCTCCCATTTTTTAAATTTGAAATATGGTCCAATACATATATTTTGATGTAAGGATAATAAATGCTAGGCCATGCCTTTGTACAGGTAGTGGATAGGGTTTCCTTAAATGGTTACCTGTAGCAGGTCTAGATCATAGTCAGGTCTGGATAAAAATTTATGGAATGTAGCTGTAGCGGTATGGTGTCGTAACTGAGACAGTGATGGCACTAAGGTAGTGAAGATGATAAGCTCATAGAGCCCTCTTTTTTTGCAATTGGGAGACTTGAGAGAGAGAGAGAGAGATCCCAGGTAGAGAGGCCTTAGGAGAATAACTCAGAGTAGAGATAGGTTAGGAGAACTTGAGAGAACTGGGACTCTGTTATAGTCCAGTTTTTGTAAACATTTGTATAGACACACAGAGATAATAGAAAAGTGGTTTTTCCTACATATCGCATGTTTGTGTATTTTAATGAATGAATGTTGTGGATGTTTGATAAGTTTCATTTGGATTAGGAGATAGATTTATTTTATCTTCATTGATTTTTATAATATCATTCTGGATTCTTTAGGCTGTGCAAGGAGTGCACAATAGAACAATTGAGGTTCTCTAGCCAGCGCAAGGATCATGCATCTGAACTCTGCGGAGTCGGAAAGGAACATGCTAGGATGACACACCAGAGCGATCAAAAACTCAAGAGGAACCTCAAGGTTACTGAATACGTTAGGGGGGGGAAGTGTCTAGAAGGAGAACAAAGAAAGAAAGTTACTGAGAACTCTGTAGAGCTCTTCTAGGTGGGCATCGAGCGAGTGCAAGAGTGGGCAGAAGGAACTCTGTGTTGAGTTCAGGAGGAACCAGAGTTACTGAAAACTATGTAAGAAAGAGCACTGCAAGGTGTGCATTGAGAAAGGATATTTCCAGGAGGGAGAGAAGAATTTATTTTCAAGAAATCCTTCGGATATGAGTTTGAGGAAATCCCAGAAATGCAAGGAGTGCGTGGGAGATCAAAATATTCGAGGACATCAAGATCAGAAGGAATAATTGAAGGAGTGCATGGGAATTGGACTTATTCTAAGTCCTAAATCTCAGAAGAGACAACACATTCAAGAGCGTAAGAGAGACCCTAGATAGTCGTGTTCTCAAGAGAAAGTTCAAAGGTCAAGAGTTTTGAAAACTATCAAAATCTTCCAAGTCGGGAGAAGGTCGAAGCTCAGGAAGAGGAGTGACAACAACCATTAGATTGGTTGTGGGAAAGGAGCTTGGACCATTAGATCAACATCCAGTGACATAAAGAATCACGGAGGAGGAAACAGATCTCAAGCGTTGGATCTGAGCTCAGAGGATTAGTCGTCGTCTGGTCACGAGGAGGTGCACAAGCTTTAGCATTGTGTATATGCAGGAGCATGGACTTGCAAAGGTCCCAAAGTCTCAAATTCATTTTGGACCACCCATCATTTGAGAGGATGCGTGGCAAAAATCCATCAAGTTCAGGTGAAGACGCTCTCGGAGGAACAAGCGCATAGAAGGTTGAAACACCAAAAGCCTGAAGAGCCAAAGAGTCAGAGGGAATCTAAACCATCATATTCAGAGGGAGACACATCGAAAATTCATGAGATCAAGAGAAAGATGGGGGATGGAATGTTGAAACACCCGAACCCCAAATAGTGGAAGAGTTGAGGGCCATCGATCTACGAGGAGACAGTTGTCAGCAGATCTGAGTCTTCATGTGAAAGTACTCTGAGATAAATGAGTGCATAGGAGTTTGAGACTCTGGAAGCCCAAAGAGATGAAGAGCCAAAGATCTGAAGCACAGAGAGCCGAAGACCCGAAGAGAATTTGAACCGTTAAATTCAGAAAGGACGCATGGTGAAATATCGTGAATTCCAGGTGAAATCACTCTGGGAGGATGCAAAGGATGAAAGTTTGAAATATCCAAAGCCTGAACAGCTGAAGTGGATGATAGTCATTAATCTGGGTTGGACAGGTGTAACCCAATCATGGATTTTATAGGATTGCACTATGGGGTTTTTATGGAAAGAGGTTTCAAAAATTTCCAGAGCGACGAAGGTCGAAATGATTAAGGGTCGCTAATCCCAAAGGAATAACGTGGGTCATTGATCTGCAAAGGGACACATTGAGAACGAAGATTCACTCTGTTAGACAACCATTCAACATTTGTTGGATCAAGAGAGGATAGGTATCATAAGATCCAGCACTCTATCAAATCCATCAGGTCGAAGTCCCGGAAACGACGAGAGTCCTCGATGTGAAGGAGGACACGCGGTACCAGATCTAGGACCCCGGAGGAAAGAGGAGGAAGGATAGATCTGAAGATCTAGAGAAGATATCGATCATTAATCGAGGAAGGAGCCATAAGACCATTGATCTGGTTGAGGAGGTCAAATTCCCTAAGTGGGGATAGAGTCGTAGATTTGAAGGACGCGTGGCGAGAGATCGAGCCATTTCGGAGAAATCTATCTAGAATAAAGGAAGGTTTGAAAATCGAAATTCCCAAAGGCTGGATTCGAGGAGGAGATCATGGCCATAGATTCAAGGAGACAGGTGACCGCAGATCATTAACTCTGGAGGATTGGAGTATAGAAGTAGCGAGGGTTTGAGACTTCAAAGTCCCAAAGTTGGGAATCATGAATAGATCTCATCCATTAGTTTCAGAGAGACAGATCCGGTCCGTGGATTTGGAGAGAGCAGATCTAAACCATCAATCCAGAGGTATCATCAAGATCGAGAGATCGATGGTCCCATAACATTTTGGGGATTGAATATGTATGAAGTTTAACACGTAATCGCGTGGTCATGTGGATCACCAGCCAAGGGCACATGTAAGAAGGAGCTAGTGGAAAAGGAGCTAGCACCCGCAAATGCACATTTCCATAAGCTTATAGCCCAGGGGAATATTGAAGGAAGGATATAGTGTAAAGGAGATAGCTCCCAAAATTTGAATAACACCAGAGCACACAAACGAAGGGTCGCGGGTATCACAGGACCTACGCCTTGGGAGAAAAGGGGACCTTTGTATAGTTGAATTGGGTTCAAAGTGGAACCTGAAGAGTCGAGCAGACTCAACAATTGGAAAGATCCTAGATCGAGAGGTCGCAGAACCCCAGGAGGGTAGGGGGTCTGCATCATACATTCTCTTGAATGACGTTGTGTCTCCTTGAGAACATGGGCACCGATCTCCCTTTTTCAATATTTTTTTCCTCTTTCTCCCTACTTTTTCTCAACCTTCTTTTGAGAGGTTTTTTTTCCCCAGTGACTCTTGTTTGTCTTTGAATTTGTTTGGATTGAGGATTTGATAATTATCACTAATCTTTGTCTTTTTTGAGCTTGCAGAACTCTTCTACATTGTGAGATTGGTTCACCTTGCTTTTCACTAGTTTGGTATTTCTCTCATGATCTTTTCAATTATCTGATTGCTTGGAAGAGTCTACAAAGGTTTGATTGGTCTTGAGTTTTTGTTCAACATTCTTTAGAACATCTCTCTCTTTTGAATGGTTGAGATTATTTTTCTTACCACAGCCTCGCTTGAATACTTGTTTCTTGTTGCTCATATTTAAGGATTGTTGAGTGATTTCCTCTTTCTCTTTTTCATTGTTTGCATTCTTGTTGGAGGCATTATGACATTGCGTTTTCTTGTTGAATTTTGAGTTCTTGATTTAGCGAGTTATTTCATACTTAGTTTCTCTCAGTTCTCATCAGTTTGACTTCATTTCTTCTTCGATATTTTTACTGCATATTCCTTTTTATCTGCATTGGATTCTTGCATTGAAAGTAAGAAAGTAAAAAGAACTTGCATTTGATTTAGGTTCATTGCATTTTAATCAAACGAATAGAAATTGATTGCATTCAAAGTTTTGGGTGGTACATGTTTATCATTTGCATTTGGTAAAATGCATTGTGTTTATGCATTTGGGAATGAAACAATACTCTTCTCCTTTCCATAGATAACCTTCATTGAACATAAATATTTCCATCTCATTCTTTTGCACGGTTTTGGAGTCGAAGTCCTGAACATCATTAGTTTCACTACCATTCGCCCTTGAGTAACGAACAACCATTAAAATCAAATATTAATTAAAAGTGATGTAGAAACTTTCCTTTTAAGGGCTTGTGCATCAACATTAGACTAGGGATAGAGCTTTGCAATATGTTGTGACATTAACTCTATAAAGAATTCAAGACAAACACAGAATCTTGCGATAGGGAGAGAAAATATAATTTTTGTATAAGCATAGCCATAATCCCCCTCTCACATAGGGGTTAAAAATGAGGTCACATGTGGGAGAGAAACAATGATTACTGCTCCAAGGATTAACCAAACATAGTGAAATGATTGTATAATGGGTGTTCTTCTTGAGAATCCATTGTTTTCATTTGGTCTCGGAGCTTCATGAATCTCGAATCGATTGAAGGTCCTCTGGAGTTTACTGATCATGTTGTCTTCTGTTATCTTGAAGAACTTTGAACTTGATATCCTACCCATATGTCCGATCCCAATTGTTGATTGTACCGCTCGGAGGTTGACTAGCCTAATTTAGTAACCTTAGTGGCGTTTATCTTTAGGGTTCATACACAAGGTGAAGGTGAAGGGGATTCTTTGTTTTACCTATGTCACACATTGGTCAAACTCACTCGGTATCCTTGGACAGTAACCACTAGATATACCATGAGGGAACTTGCACCAATGTGTAAATCTGTTAAGCGGGTTACTAATGTAGCTGATCCACTAGCTCTATATCAACCCATTTTTCATATTGATCTCGCGACATTGTATTTCATCACCAACTAGTGCGTTAACTGTTGAAAGGTTTGTTTGTTTGGTTTTCTTCCTATATTTTTTTATCGTGTGTTGTTTGTTTTCCATAGAAATCCATTAGGATTGAATCTGTGTCTATGGGATCCGTTCCTAGAACTACTAATGAAGGGACCCCTATTCTTGGGATACTATTTGTTTCTCCTTCTGTGGGAAACATTGGTCCTCCTTATATCACCACTTTGTCTCTTCCTAGATTCACTATTGGGTTATCGATGTGGTTGTTTTCCACTTCGGTGAACATAAATGCTATGAGTTCTTTGTATGTAAGTACTCCACCCCAGTACCATCAACCTCATGTTGATCTATACCTTTTTTTCCTGTAGGTTATTCTTCTTGTTTTTCCTCTTCGCCTAGTGAAAGCTCTGCAACTAGTAACTAGGTGCATAAGAACAAGAAGAAAAGGAATATTAAGAAGAAGAAAAATAAGCTAGGGGGAAAACTTCCAACCACTGTAGGAAATTTTGGAAGAGATCAAACAAGTATTGTTCATCATGTTGGGAGTGTTTATAATGTCGACAAGTCTACCAAGATACATCACAAGACCAAATTCCCTTGCAATATTTGTAAGGGTGATCACCTTCTTAAGGATTTCCATGGTATTCTGAAAGTTGGAGAAGTGTGGTATGAGGCTTCTCAACCCACGTCATCAGTCGTTGTATCTCATGTTGGTGACAAACCATCAAATAGTGATAATTAGGTTGGAAGTAATAAGGGTAAATTCAAATTTCCTTGCTTGTTATGTATGGAGATGCACCGTAGTTACCTTTTCCCTCGTATGGATGAGGCTTCACATCTATTGGAAAATATTGTTGATTTCCAACAACAATTTTCATCTGGTTACCCACCATTAGTTTATGAACTGATCCATCTGGTTCCAACATCAGTTGAGTCGGTCGATCAAGTGATAAATTTGATTTCACCTTCAATTGATCCCACTCTCCCTTTGAAGAGTGAAGTTAAAGTGGTCAATCAAATACCACCTTTGGTCAGTCCCACTCCTCCTTTTAAGACTAAGGATTTCCCTTGGTTCTTTTTTGTTTCTATGGATTCTTCTAGATAAGAGGGAACTTTACTCGTCCCAATGAAACCCCCTCCAAGTAATGAGGTCGTTCTTTTGAATTCGGGTGCAATGTCAGAATCTCATCTCCCTTCCTCTAAACATTTCCNTGGTCCCACAACATTTCATGGATTGAATATATATAAAGTTTAATAGGTAATTGCACGGTCATGTGGGTTGCCGCCCAAGGGCACATGTAAGAAGGAGCTAGTGGAAAAGGAGTTAGGGCCTGTAAATGCACATTTCCACGAGGTTATAGCCTAGGGGCATATTGAAGGAAGGGGATATTGTAAAGGATCTAGTGCCCAAAATTTGAAGAACGACAAAGAACGTGGATGAAGGGTCGCAGTTATCATAGGACCTGGGCCTTGGGAGAAAAGGGGACCTATGTATAGCTGAATTGGGTTCAAAGAGTAACCCAAAGAGTTGTTCTGACTCAACAGTTGGAAATATTCTATACTGGGAGGTTGCATAACCCTAGGAGGGTAGGGGGTGTGCATTAGTTGGTATCAGAGATGATTTTCATCTGTAGATTTTAGGAAAAAGAGAAAGAGGAGAAGGATGAATTTTGTTTGCAGACAACAGACAAGAGGGAGACAATAAAAGGAGATAATTTGATGACATCAAGTGGTATAAGAGGTGAAGTTTTTCCTATAGACAACAGGTGAAGAATGTAGAGTACTGATGCTCTATGAGAAAGTTGTTGCACGTGCACAACAACAACAAAAATTTAAACAACCAAGTGAGTTGTGAGAGAAGATGGAGATGCTCGTAGATGTAGAGTGATCCATAGAGTTCCCAAGAGGGTAGGTAGAAGGTGTAAATGGATATTGAAGTCCATGAGCGTGGTCGAAGAGAAGGCCGCAAGAAGAAAATCAATCAAGAGATGGATTTGGAACTTAATGAGATAAGATAAAGGATAGAGCAGTTGAGATTAAAAATGTAGCAGGATGCTAAAGTGCGTTAGGTGTATGAGTGGCCCATGAAGAAGAAGGTGAAGTGGTCATTCAATAGATTGTTGGTCAGAGGACAACAACAATTGTTAAAGAGGTGGTTGAGGTATGTTGAAAGCCTCATAGATGAAGAGGAAGCGGTTCACATCTGTGAGCTAGAAGATGGAAGGAACCTTAGTGACGAGGAGGAGGTGAGATCATATGAAGATCTCCTAAACTGCCAAGTGGGAAGAAATGGACTTTCAAGTTGTTAGGTGGGAAATAGAAAAAGATTAGTGGAAGTTCTCGTGTGATGCTGGAGGAGCAGTGTTGAAAGTTCAAATTGCTAGGTGGGAAATGAGATGGGATCAATTGATGTCAGAAACTGGCAAGTGGGCACAAGAGAAGTCCCAAATTGCTAGGTGGGCAGGGGGAAAAGAATGAGACCGTCAGAAAGTCTTAGGAGCTCAGAAGTGAGTTCATACTAGCAAGGAGTGCTGATAGGTGAAGATTCATGTGGATTTGCAGACCATGTGAATGAAGATGATGAGAAGTTAAATACTCTCACCATCCAAGAGGAAGATCAGAGGTGCATTCTGATTATTGGAGGGATCAAGACATTCCTACCAAACAACGAGGCAGAGGCTAGTGCACATGATGAAAGTGAAGCAATAGAGGAAGGACAACTAGCGGTGACTGTCATGATGAAGGAGTAGATATCAGAAGCTAACCAAGGAGAAGAAGAAGATGAGCACATAGCTGAGAGGCTCACTCAATGGGAAATAGAATTGAGGATTTTGGAGGATCGGTTGGAAAATCCAGAACCAACAAATGGCTTCCAGAAGACAATCATGCAAAATTCAGTAGAAGAGAATTCGACGTAATTGCTCAAAAATTTCAGCCAGGAAGCTGAAAAGGAGATGACTGCAACATTGGAGCCTGCAACAGAAGAGGTATAAGACATCGTGGAATTTTTTGAGCTGTATGAGGAATTGTAATCCCTAGAGAGAGGGGTAATAGTGAAAATATTTCACATCCGATAGGTCAAGTTGGAAACAGATGGAGGAGCATACCAGCTCAGAGAACAACTGAAGGAAGATGGAGATGTACCAGCAGAGGAGCTAACAGAAGAAGCCAATATGTCAGTTGAGGAGACCAATCAGCATGTCAGTCAAGAAGAGACTGTAGAATTGGATTCTAGAACAGGGTGGAAAGCTAAGGCCACAATAGATGGATAAAATTGTAATGGGGATCAAGTTGATCTACCCATTGACAAGAAGGAAGAATTGCAACAGAGGGCATAAGAAGAGCCAGCCACTAGAGTAGCTTGACAAGATGACAGAAGAGATAAGGAAGTTGATGTTGAGGTCAATAGAAGCATCTAGTGAAGGGAATATGAACGAAGGAGAGCCTTCCATAGCAACAAATAAGAAGGAGAAGAAGAAGTGGCATCGATAGAAACAAAGAAGAGGAGCAAGAGGACAACTTCAAGGAAGAGTTTGGGATCTAGGAGGATTTCAAAACTGGAGAAGAGGAGCTCATGAGCAGGAGCTCATGATTTTCCCAACATTTGAGTATGATGCAGAAGCATTGCTCCACCTCAGCAATGCACCATCATGCTAACACGCAGACGCGCAATAGAGAAAGGGAGAGGCACTGATCCTCCCATTTTTTAAATTTGAAATATGGTCCAATACATATATTTTGATGTAAGGCTAATAAATGCTAGGCCATGCCTTTGTACAGGTAGTGGATAGGGTTCCTTAAATGGTTACCTGTAGCAGGTCTAGATCATAGTCAGGTCTGGATAAAAATTTATGGAATGTAGCTGTAGCGGTATGGTGTTGTAACTGAGACAGTGATGGCACTAAGGTAGTGAAGAGGATAAGCTCATAGAGCCCTCTTTTTTTGTAATTGGGAGACTTGAGAGAGAGAGAGATCCCAGGTAGAGAGGCCTTAGGAGAATAAATCAGAGTAGAGATAGGTTAGGAGAACTTGAGAGAACTGGGACTCTGTTATAGTCCAGTTTTTGTAAACATTTGTATAGACACATAGAGATAATAGAAAAGTGGTTTTTCCTACATATCGCATGTTTGTGTATTTTAATGAATGAATGTTGTGGATGCTTGATAAGTTTCATTTGGATTAGGAGATAGATTTATTTTATCTTCATTGATTTTTATAATATCGTTCTGGATTCTTTAGGCTGTGCAAGGAGTGCACAACAGAACAATGGAGGTTCTCTAGCCAGCGCAAGGAGCATGCATCTGAACTCTGCGGAGTCAGAAAGGAACATGCTAGGATGACACACCAGAGCGATCACAAACTCAAGAGGAACCTCAAGGTTACTGAATACGTTAGGGGGGGGAAGTGTCTAGAAGGAGAACAAAGAAAGAAAGTTATTGAGAACTCTGTAGAGCTCTTCTAGGTGGGCATCGAGCGAGTGCAAGAGTGGACAGAAGGAACTCTGTGTTGAGTTCAGGAGGAACTAGAGTTACTGAAAACTATGTAAGAAAGAGCACTGCAAGGTGTGCATCGAGAAAGGATATTTCTAGGAGGAAGAGAAGAATTTCTTTTCAAGAAATCCTTCGGATATGAGTTTGAGGAAATCCCAGAAACGCAAGGAGTACATGGGAGATCAAAATCTTCGAGGACATCAAGCTCAGAAGGAATAATTGAAGGAGTGCATGGGAATTGGACTTATTCTAAGTCCTAAATCTCAGAAGAGGCAACACATTCAAGAGCGTAAGAGAGACCCTAGATAGTCGTGTTCGCAAGAGAAAGTTCAAAGGTCGAGAGTTTTGAAAACTATCAAAATCTTCCAAGTCGGCAGAAGGTGGAAGCTCAGGAAGAGGAGTGACAACAACCATTAGATTGGTTGTGGGAAAGGAGCTTGGACCATTAGATCAACATCTAGTGACATAAAGAATCACAGAGGAGGAAACAGATCTCAAGCATTGGATCTGAGGTCAGAGGATCAGTCGTCGTCTGGTCACGAGGAGGTGCACAAGCTTTAGCATTGTGTATATGCAGGAGCATGGACTTGCAAAGGTCCCAAAGTCTCAAATTCATTTTGGAACACCCATCATTTGAGAGGATGCGTGGCAAAAATCCATCAAGTTCAGGTGAAGACGCTCTCGGAGGAACAAGCGCATAGAAGGTTGAAACACCGAAAGCCTGAAGAGCCAAAGAGTCAGAGGGAATCTAAACCATCATATTCAGAGGGAGACACATCGAAAATTCATGAGATCAAGAGAAATATGGGGGATGGAATGTTGAAACACCCGAACACCAAATAGTGGAAGAGTTGAGGGCCATCGATCTACAAGGAGACAATTGTCAGCAGATCTGAGTCTTCATGTGAAAGTACTCTGAGATAAATGAGTGCATAGGAATTTGAGACTCTGGAAGCCCAAAGAGATGAAGAGCCAAAGATCCGAAGCACGGATATCCGAAGAGAATATGGACCATTAGATTTAGAAATGATGCATGGTGAAATATCGTGAATTCCAGGTGAAATCACTCTGGGAGGATGCAAAGGATGAAAGTTTGAAATATATAAAGCTTGAACAGCTGAAGTGGATGATAGTCATTAATCTGGGTTGGAAAGGTGTAACCCAATCATGGATTTTATAAGATTGCACTATGGGGTTTTTATGGAAAGATGTTTCAAAAATTTCGAGAGCGACGAAGGTCAAAATGATTAAGGGTCGCTAATCCCAAAGGAATAACGTGGGTCATTGATCTGCAAAGGGACACATTGAGAACGGAGATTCACTCTGTTAGACAACCATTCAACATTTGTTGGATCAAGAGAGGATAGGTATCATAAGATCCAGCACTCTATCAAATCCAGCAGGTCGAAGTCCCGAAAACGACGAGAGTCCTCGATGTGAAGGAGGACACGCGGTACCAGATCTAGGACCTCGGAGGAAAGAGGAGGAAGGATAGATATGAAGATCTAGAGAAGATATTGATCATTAATCGAGGAAGGAGCCATAAGACCATTGATCTGGTTGAGGAGGTCAAAGTCCCTAAGCGGGGATAGAGTCGTAGATTTGAAGGACGCGTGGCGAGAGATCGAGCCATTTCAGAGAAATCTATCTAGAATAAAGGAAGGTTTGAAAATCGAAATTCCCAAAGGCTGGATTCAAGGAGGAGATCATGGCCATATATTCAAGGAGACAGGTGACCGCAGATCATTAACTCTGGAGGATTGGAGTATAGAAGTAGCGAGGGTTTGAGACTTCAAAGTCCCAAAGTTGGGAATCATGAATAGATCTCATCCATTAGTTTCAGAGAGACAGATCCGGTCCGTGGATTTGGAGAGAGCAGATCTAAACCATCAATCCAGAGGTATCATCAAGATCGAGAGATCGATGGTCCCATAACATTTTGGGGATTGAATATGTATGAAGTTTAACACGTAATCGCGTGGTCATGTGGATCACCAGCCAAGGGCACATGTAAGAAGGAGCTAGTGGAAAAGGAGCTAGCACCCGCAAATGCACATTTCCATAAGCTTATAGCCCAGGGGAATATTGAAGGAAGGATATAGTGTAAAGGAGATAGCTCCCAAAATTTGAATAACACCAGAGCACACAAACGAAGGGTCGCGGGTATCACAGGACCTACGCCTTGGGAGAAAAGGGGACCTTTGTATAGTTGAATTGGGTTCAAAGTGGAACCTGAAGAGTCGAGCAGACTCAACAATTGGAAAGATCCTAGATCGAGAGGTCGCAGAACCCCAGGAGGGTAGGGGGTCTGCATCATACATTCTCTTGAATGACGTTGTGTCTCCTTGAGAACATGGGCACCGATCTCCCTTTTTCAATATTTTTTTCCTCTTTCTCCCTACTTTTTCTCAACCTTCTTTTGAGAGGTTTTTTTTCCCCAGTGACTCTTGTTTGTCTTTGAATTTGTTTGGATTGAGGATTTGATAATTATCACTAATCTTTGTCTTTTTTGAGCTTGCAGAACTCTTCTACATTGTGAGATTGGTTCACCTTGCTTTTCACTAGTTTGGTATTTCTCTCATGATCTTTTCAATTATCTGATTGCTTGGAAGAGTCTACAAAGGTTTGATTGGTCTTGAGTTTTTGTTCAACATTCTTTAGAACATCTCTCTCTTTTGAATGGTTGAGATTATTTTTCTTACCACAGCCTCGCTTGAATACTTGTTTCTTGTTGCTCATATTTAAGGATTGTTGAGTGATTTCCTCTTTCTCTTTTTCATTGTTTGCATTCTTGTTGGAGGCATTATGACATTGCGTTTTCTTGTTGAATTTTGAGTTCTTGATTTAGCGAGTTATTTCATACTTAGTTTCTCTCAGTTCTCATCAGTTTGACTTCATTTCTTCTTCGATATTTTTACTGCATATTCCTTTTTATCTGCATTGGATTCTTGCATTGAAAGTAAGAAAGTAAAAAGAACTTGCATTTGATTTAGGTTCATTGCATTTTAATCAAACGAATAGAAATTGATTGCATTCAAAGTTTTGGGTGGTACATGTTTATCATTTGCATTTGGTAAAATGCATTGTGTTTATGCATTTGGGAATGAAACAATACTCTTCTCCTTTCCATAGATAACCTTCATTGAACATAAATATTTCCATCTCATTCTTTTGCACGGTTTTGGAGTCGAAGTCCTGAACATCATTAGTTTCACTACCATTCGCCCTTGAGTAACGAACAACCATTAAAATCAAATATTAATTAAAAGTGATGTAGAAACTTTCCTTTTAAGGGCTTGTGCATCAACATTAGACTAGGGATAGAGCTTTGCAATATGTTGTGACATTAACTCTATAAAGAATTCAAGACAAACACAGAATCTTGCGATAGGGAGAGAAAATATAATTTTTGTATAAGCATAGCCATAATCCCCCTCTCACATAGGGGTTAAAAATGAGGTCACATGTGGGAGAGAAACAATGATTACTGCTCCAAGGATTAACCAAACATAGTGAAATGATTGTATAATGGGTGTTCTTCTTGAGAATCCATTGTTTTCATTTGGTCTCGGAGCTTCATGAATCTCGAATCGATTGAAGGTCCTCTGGAGTTTACTGATCATGTTGTCTTCTGTTATCTTGAAGAACTTTGAACTTGATATCCTACCCATATGTCCGATCCCAATTGTTGATTGTACCGCTCGGAGGTTGACTAGCCTAATTTAGTAACCTTAGTGGCGTTTATCTTTAGGGTTCATACACAAGGTGAAGGTGAAGGGGATTCTTTGTTTTACCTATGTCACACATTGGTCAAACTCACTCGGTATCCTTGGACAGTAACCACTAGATATACCATGAGGGAACTTGCACCAATGTGTAAATCTGTTAAGCGGGTTACTAATGTAGCTGATCCACTAGCTCTATATCAACCCATTTTTCATATTGATCTCGCGACATTGTATTTCATCACCAACTAGTGCGTTAACTGTTGAAAGGTTTGTTTGTTTGGTTTTCTTCCTATATTTTTTTATCGTGTGTTGTTTGTTTTCCATAGAAATCCATTAGGATTGAATCTGTGTCTATGGGATCCGTTCCTAGAACTACTAATGAAGGGACCCCTATTCTTGGGATACTATTTGTTTCTCCTTCTGTGGGAAACATTGGTCCTCCTTATATCACCACTTTGTCTCTTCCTAGATTCACTATTGGGTTATCGATGTGGTTGTTTTCCACTTCGGTGAACATAAATGCTATGAGTTCTTTGTATGTAAGTACTCCACCCCAGTACCATCAACCTCATGTTGATCTATACCTTTTTTTCCTGTAGGTTATTCTTCTTGTTTTTCCTCTTCGCCTAGTGAAAGCTCTGCAACTAGTAACTAGGTGCATAAGAACAAGAAGAAAAGGAATATTAAGAAGAAGAAAAATAAGCTAGGGGGAAAACTTCCAACCACTGTAGGAAATTTTGGAAGAGATCAAACAAGTATTGTTCATCATGTTGGGAGTGTTTATAATGTCGACAAGTCTACCAAGATACATCACAAGACCAAATTCCCTTGCAATATTTGTAAGGGTGATCACCTTCTTAAGGATTTCCATGGTATTCTGAAAGTTGGAGAAGTGTGGTATGAGGCTTCTCAACCCACGTCATCAGTCGTTGTATCTCATGTTGGTGACAAACCATCAAATAGTGATAATTAGGTTGGAAGTAATAAGGGTAAATTCAAATTTCCTTGCTTGTTATGTATGGAGATGCACCGTAGTTACCTTTTCCCTCGTATGGATGAGGCTTCACATCTATTGGAAAATATTGTTGATTTCCAACAACAATTTTCATCTGGTTACCCACCATTAGTTTATGAACTGATCCATCTGGTTCCAACATCAGTTGAGTCGGTCGATCAAGTGATAAATTTGATTTCACCTTCAATTGATCCCACTCTCCCTTTGAAGAGTGAAGTTAAAGTGGTCAATCAAATACCACCTTTGGTCAGTCCCACTCCTCCTTTTAAGACTAAGGATTTCCCTTGGTTCTTTTTTGTTTCTATGGATTCTTCTAGATAAGAGGGAACTTTACTCGTCCCAATGAAACCCCCTCCAAGTAATGAGGTCGTTCTTTTGAATTCGGGTGCAATGTCAGAATCTCATCTCCCTTCCTCTAAACATTTCCAAATCATTGCTCAGGTTTGTGGTAGGTACGTTCCTTAGACTATTGTCGATGAAGGTGAATCAATTAGTATCTTGTCCCGATTACTTGGAAAGCTTTAGGTTCTCCTCAGCTTGCGTCAGTGACTCAGAATATGTTGGCCTTTAACAGAAGGGATAATCAACCTTTAGGGATCCTTCCTTAGTTTCGTGCTAATTTAGGAGGGAAAACTTTCCATATTGATGTGATGGTATTGCATCACCCCTTGGATTTAAATTTTCTCCACAGGCAAGACCATGTTTATGCTATGAGGTGTCTTGTATCCATAGTATTTTGAATGATAAGTTTCCCTCACAATGGAAACATAGTGACCATAGACCAACTTTCATTCATTGGCCCTCATACGATGGTCAACCATCTGACTTCCCAAAATGGTCCTTATATGAAAGCAATATCTGCCCTGCCACAAGTTAATTATTTGGAAACATGTCCCATGCATTCAACTCTGAATGATAAGTAATATCTCCCTTATTCTGATTTAGATCTAGTAGTTGACATGGTGATCTCTTCGATAGGGCTATTAGAGCCTAATATCCCTACCCCTATCATGGCCCTCGACATGTATTCCTTCTAGAGTGTGGTTCTTCCATCTATCAAAGATCTCTTGGAAGCCATGACTGAGGTTTGTCCCTTGACATGTATTCCTTCAAGAGCATTGTTCTCTTGAAAGCCATGATCAAGTAGAGTTTTTGAGCATATTTTATTTGTTGATTTAAGGATTGTTAAAAAATGAAACCAGGTTCAAGAAGACTTCTCATTTCTGTGTGAAGCTCATTAAAAAATGAAACAGAGGGCCTCAAGCATAGTTTCTAGTTTCAATATTGTGTAAAAATGAAACCTACCTTGCGAGCATAGTTTTCCTCTATNATTCAAGGAGACAGGTGACCGCAGATCATTAACTCTGGAGGATTGGAGTATAGAAGTAGCGAGGGTTTGAGACTTCAAAGTCCCAAAGTTGGGAATCATGAATAGATCTCATCCATTAGTTTCAGAGAGACAGATCCGGTCCGTGGATTTGGAGAGAGCAGATCTAAACCATCAATCCAGAGGTATCATCAAGATCGAGAGATCGATGGTCCCATAACATTTTGGGGATTGAATATGTATGAAGTTTAACACGTAATCGCGTGGTCATGTGGATCACCAGCCAAGGGCACATGTAAGAAGGAGCTAGTGGAAAAGGAGCTAGCACCCGCAAATGCACATTTCCATAAGCTTATAGCCCAGGGGAATATTGAAGGAAGGATATAGTGTAAAGGAGATAGCTCCCAAAATTTGAATAACACCAGAGCACACAAACGAAGGGTCGCGGGTATCACAGGACCTACGCCTTGGGAGAAAAGGGGACCTTTGTATAGTTGAATTGGGTTCAAAGTGGAACCTGAAGAGTCGAGCAGACTCAACAATTGGAAAGATCCTAGATCGAGAGGTCGCAGAACCCCAGGAGGGTAGGGGGTCTGCATCATACATTCTCTTGAATGACGTTGTGTCTCCTTGAGAACATGGGCACCGATCTCCCTTTTTCAATATTTTTTTCCTCTTTCTCCCTACTTTTTCTCAACCTTCTTTTGAGAGGTTTTTTTTCCCCAGTGACTCTTGTTTGTCTTTGAATTTGTTTGGATTGAGGATTTGATAATTATCACTAATCTTTGTCTTTTTTGAGCTTGCAGAACTCTTCTACATTGTGAGATTGGTTCACCTTGCTTTTCACTAGTTTGGTATTTCTCTCATGATCTTTTCAATTATCTGATTGCTTGGAAGAGTCTACAAAGGTTTGATTGGTCTTGAGTTTTTGTTCAACATTCTTTAGAACATCTCTCTCTTTTGAATGGTTGAGATTATTTTTCTTACCACAGCCTCGCTTGAATACTTGTTTCTTGTTGCTCATATTTAAGGATTGTTGAGTGATTTCCTCTTTCTCTTTTTCATTGTTTGCATTCTTGTTGGAGGCATTATGACATTGCGTTTTCTTGTTGAATTTTGAGTTCTTGATTTAGCGAGTTATTTCATACTTAGTTTCTCTCAGTTCTCATCAGTTTGACTTCATTTCTTCTTCGATATTTTTACTGCATATTCCTTTTTATCTGCATTGGATTCTTGCATTGAAAGTAAGAAAGTAAAAAGAACTTGCATTTGATTTAGGTTCATTGCATTTTAATCAAACGAATAGAAATTGATTGCATTCAAAGTTTTGGGTGGTACATGTTTATCATTTGCATTTGGTAAAATGCATTGTGTTTATGCATTTGGGAATGAAACAATACTCTTCTCCTTTCCATAGATAACCTTCATTGAACATAAATATTTCCATCTCATTCTTTTGCACGGTTTTGGAGTCGAAGTCCTGAACATCATTAGTTTCACTACCATTCGCCCTTGAGTAACGAACAACCATTAAAATCAAATATTAATTAAAAGTGATGTAGAAACTTTCCTTTTAAGGGCTTGTGCATCAACATTAGACTAGGGATAGAGCTTTGCAATATGTTGTGACATTAACTCTATAAAGAATTCAAGACAAACACAGAATCTTGCGATAGGGAGAGAAAATATAATTTTTGTATAAGCATAGCCATAATCCCCCTCTCACATAGGGGTTAAAAATGAGGTCACATGTGGGAGAGAAACAATGATTACTGCTCCAAGGATTAACCAAACATAGTGAAATGATTGTATAATGGGTGTTCTTCTTGAGAATCCATTGTTTTCATTTGGTCTCGGAGCTTCATGAATCTCGAATCGATTGAAGGTCCTCTGGAGTTTACTGATCATGTTGTCTTCTGTTATCTTGAAGAACTTTGAACTTGATATCCTACCCATATGTCCGATCCCAATTGTTGATTGTACCGCTCGGAGGTTGACTAGCCTAATTTAGTAACCTTAGTGGCGTTTATCTTTAGGGTTCATACACAAGGTGAAGGTGAAGGGGATTCTTTGTTTTACCTATGTCACACATTGGTCAAACTCACTCGGTATCCTTGGACAGTAACCACTAGATATACCATGAGGGAACTTGCACCAATGTGTAAATCTGTTAAGCGGGTTACTAATGTAGCTGATCCACTAGCTCTATATCAACCCATTTTTCATATTGATCTCGCGACATTGTATTTCATCACCAACTAGTGCGTTAACTGTTGAAAGGTTTGTTTGTTTGGTTTTCTTCCTATATTTTTTTATCGTGTGTTGTTTGTTTTCCATAGAAATCCATTAGGATTGAATCTGTGTCTATGGGATCCGTTCCTAGAACTACTAATGAAGGGACCCCTATTCTTGGGATACTATTTGTTTCTCCTTCTGTGGGAAACATTGGTCCTCCTTATATCACCACTTTGTCTCTTCCTAGATTCACTATTGGGTTATCGATGTGGTTGTTTTCCACTTCGGTGAACATAAATGCTATGAGTTCTTTGTATGTAAGTACTCCACCCCAGTACCATCAACCTCATGTTGATCTATACCTTTTTTTCCTGTAGGTTATTCTTCTTGTTTTTCCTCTTCGCCTAGTGAAAGCTCTGCAACTAGTAACTAGGTGCATAAGAACAAGAAGAAAAGGAATATTAAGAAGAAGAAAAATAAGCTAGGGGGAAAACTTCCAACCACTGTAGGAAATTTTGGAAGAGATCAAACAAGTATTGTTCATCATGTTGGGAGTGTTTATAATGTCGACAAGTCTACCAAGATACATCACAAGACCAAATTCCCTTGCAATATTTGTAAGGGTGATCACCTTCTTAAGGATTTCCATGGTATTCTGAAAGTTGGAGAAGTGTGGTATGAGGCTTCTCAACCCACGTCATCAGTCGTTGTATCTCATGTTGGTGACAAACCATCAAATAGTGATAATTAGGTTGGAAGTAATAAGGGTAAATTCAAATTTCCTTGCTTGTTATGTATGGAGATGCACCGTAGTTACCTTTTCCCTCGTATGGATGAGGCTTCACATCTATTGGAAAATATTGTTGATTTCCAACAACAATTTTCATCTGGTTACCCACCATTAGTTTATGAACTGATCCATCTGGTTCCAACATCAGTTGAGTCGGTCGATCAAGTGATAAATTTGATTTCACCTTCAATTGATCCCACTCTCCCTTTGAAGAGTGAAGTTAAAGTGGTCAATCAAATACCACCTTTGGTCAGTCCCACTCCTCCTTTTAAGACTAAGGATTTCCCTTGGTTCTTTTTTGTTTCTATGGATTCTTCTAGATAAGAGGGAACTTTACTCGTCCCAATGAAACCCCCTCCAAGTAATGAGGTCGTTCTTTTGAATTCGGGTGCAATGTCAGAATCTCATCTCCCTTCCTCTAAACATTTCCTAATCATTGCTCAGGTTTGTGGTAGGTACGTTCCTTAGACTATTGTCGATGAAGGTGAATCAATTAGTATCTTGTCCTGATTACTTGGAAAGCTTTAGGTTCTCCTCATCTTGCGTCAGTGACTCATAATATGTTGGCCTTTAACAGAAGGGATAATCAACCTTTAGGGATCCTTCCTTAGTTTTGTGCTAATTTAGGAGGGAAAAATTTCCATATTGATGTGATGGTATTGCATCACCCCTTGGATTTAAATTTTCTCCACAGGCAAGACCATGTTTATGCTATGAGGTGTCTTCTATCCACAGTATTTTGAATGATAAGTTTCCCTCACAATGGAAACATAGTGACCATAGACCAACTTTCATTCATTGGCCCTCATACGATGGTCAACCATCTGACTTCCCAAAATGGTCCTTATATGAAAGCAATATCTGCCCTGCCACAAGTTAATTATTTGGAAACATGTCCCATGCATTCAACTCTGAATGATAAGTAATATCTCCCTTATTCTGATTTAGATCTAGTAGTTGACATGGTGATCTCTTCGATAGGGCTATTAGAGCCTAATATCCCTACCCCTATCATGGCCCTCGACATGTATTCCTTCTAGAGTGTGGTTCTTCCATCTATCAAAGATCTCTTGGAAGCCATGACTGAGGTTTGTCCCTTGACATGTATTCCTTCAAGAGCATTGTTCTCTTGAAAGCCATGATCAAGTAGAGTTTTTGAGCATATTTTATTTGTTGATTTAAGGATTGTTAAAAAATGAAACCAGGTTCAAGAAGACTTCTCATTTCTGTGTGAAGCTCATTAAAAAATGAAACAGAGGGCCTCAAGCATAGTTTCTAGTTTCAATATTGTGTAAAAATGAAACCTACCTTGCGAGCATAGTTTTCCTCTATNTCTTGGTATTATGATGGTTGTGTTTGACCCCTATGTTATGGTTTTATATTAGAATATAATCCCAAATTAAGGAGCCATATCCTCAACCATATCCTTCATTTTCTCATGGAGGTTGTGCCTCTCAAGCCTATATATTGATTTTTTTTCCAAGGAGAATGGAATCTTGATATGAGCGTATCAATCCTTTGATCTAGTGGGGAAACAAATCAGTAAAGTATCATCATTTTGATCTTGGTTCATTATTGAAAAGGTTGAACAAGGAGAGCTTGGAGAGGTTTCTGCAACATCAATCATGGTATGTAGGTATTCTATTTTGGGTTCTCAATGAATATACTTGGCCTATTTCCTTCAATCTTGTGTATTCTTGCATATCTTGTATATTGTTGCTTTAATCTTAGTAGATGAATTTGTTTTACCTAATCAACTAGAGTAGGATATGTTTTTCTCTCTTTGATACCTATTGAATATATCAAGTTTCACCATGGGCTTTGAAGATCAATCTCATGGATTGGAAGCGATGAGGACAAACTTTGTAAAAAGGTACATCATGTCCTTTCTCCCTATCTCTTTTTTATTGGTTAAAATATGTTTAAATGGATGTTAGTGTCCACTTGTAGTGTTTCTATATTGGTATAGGGTTCTATTAACCCAAGGGAAGTTTCACCTATCCGTAGGGGAAACATTCCATAACAGAAATTGACGACTCCACTCGATCAATTTTCACTAATCTTTCCTTGGATCGTCAAAAGACTGTGTCTACCATTGGATATTTTTTAGTGCTTAATTATGATCTATTTCACTTTAGCTCTTCCTCATTGAAGAGTTTACAGAGCCATTGACTGAGTTTCTACTGAGTCTGAGCCTTTGAAAGCCATTTTTTGAAATCTTCTAGAAAGTGGCACTTCCCTACAGTTCAAACTAGGGAATCATTAGCCTGATTTGAGCTCCCTTGTAGTGCATACAAGGGTCAGGATAAATGTAACCATTGTGTGAACTAGTCTCTCTTGAGGATAAAACTGAAATCCAAGGGTTCATGCACTACCATCAAATCAATATGGATAGTTTTCCCTCCTAAATTAACAAGAAACCGAGGAAGGATCCATAAAGGTTGAATAGCCCTTTTGGTAAAAGGAAACAGATTTTGAGTCATTGACACAAGCCGAGGAGAACCTAAATGTTACCAATAAATCAAGGATAAGATACTAACTGATGCACTTTCAGAAAAAATAGTTTGAGGAATGCCCCTAACACATGTCAAACAATTGTCTTTGGTTGATGGACAATTGGAATGGATTGTTGGTTGTCATTGGTGTCAACCATTGGAGAGTGATATTTTAGATTGATGTCAACCCTTGGAGAAAGTCTGGTAGCAAATTTCAATAGCACAAAGGTTTGCATAATGGACCCAAGGTTGTTTCATATATAATGGTATGAGTTTTAATATATTTTAAGGTAAGACTATTCTATATGGATATTACATATCATTACATTTCCTATGGTATGTGGAACGTCACATAACTCCTCATGGTTAGAGAGTTATGGCCATGAGAAGTTGAACAACCCAGGTTTCGGTAATGGACCCAAGTTTGTTTGATTAATAATGACATGCGTTTTGATATATTTATAGGAAATACTATTATATATGGATATTACATGTCATTCCATTTCCATTGGTATGTGGAACATCACATAACTCCTCACGGTTAGAGAGTTATGGCCATGTGAAGTTGGAGAACCCTCATGAGTCATGTAGAAGCCCTAAAAGGTCAAAGTAGTCAAAGTGGTTTAAGATATTTTAGAAGGTAATTAATAAAGGGAAGTGATGGGTGTAATATAATTCAAGGTGAATACAAAATAATTTTTTTAAATAATAAAGTTAATGGAAAAATTAGAAGTGGGTTAACGCTAAAATAAGTAAAGTGGGTTAAGATGGCTAAAAGGTAACCCCTTGAGGAAGCTACATGAAAGTATAGATGAGAGGAAAGAATCTATAATTTTAATCACAATTGAGAATATTGAATATCTATAGGTGAATGAGGTAACCAAAGGATATATAAGATGAATTTCAAAGGGAAGGTGAGGTAAATAAGGCCAAAATTCAAGGGATGATAAATTCTTTTGATGATGCTTTCTAAGGTATGTTATTTACAGGTCATCTCACCATTTTTGCAATAACGTTTTTTTCTATAATTATGCATACCATGAAATTGGGAGGCCATTGAGGAAACATATCCCAGTAGATGTGGTACAAATTTCATCTTGTGGGTCAGTGTATTTTTGGAGTTACACTCCATGGACAATAGGGTTTGTGGCTAGTCCCGAAACTAGTCTAAAACAAGTGTTTCGGGTAAAAATGTCATAACTTATTCATAAAATATCCAAATTTAGGAATACCAAATGTGTTCGATAGAGTACAATATGTAGTATTATGTGTACAATTTTCATATCCATACAACAAATATTCAGTGTGGGGCACACTCTACACGTTCTCTCTCTAGAATAAGCCAGAATTCAACAAGATATGCCATTTTTGCTATAATTACTGTCTAAGAGGTTCCAAGTAGTGACACCTGGATGAATTGCATAAAATACATTGAAGATTATTGTGTACTATTTTCAGATCTTTATTCATTACAGGTACATAGTTATTATTATTTCAAGTTAGGGTTGTTGACTAATCCAAAACTAGTAATGTGAAACTAAAGTAAAGTTTGATGAAAATGCTAGTCTCTTGTTGTTAAAGTTACGGAAGGTTTGCAGGTATGTTATCATATACAACAGGTATATTACAGAGTTACAAATCAGATTTGTATGATTAAATTGATGAGGTACATGTTGGGTACATGGTTGAGACAAGTAGTTGATGAGTTAACACATACATGAGGTATATAGTTGATGATGTTGGTACATATTGATGAGTCATAGTTGATGAGTAGTTGATACATGATTGGTACATACTTGGTACATGGTTGGAGGCACTTGTTACTAGTATTGTTGACACATGGTTTATGGATGATTTAGCATACGTGTATTGGTATATTATTAGAAGCACATATTGATCTCGATGATGATTATGAGTTGTTGTGTTAGCCTTGGTTGATGCACATATTTGAGAGTTGTCTTGGTGATTGATCTTGGTGAGTAGATATGATTTGCTTGATAATATTGATGAGCCAGGTTGTTGTGATAGGTTGTTTGGATAGGTTGTTGTGACATGTTATTTGTACATGTTTGGTGCATGGTTGATGCACTTATTCATGGTACAGGTTGAGGTACAGGTTGGTGCATGGTTGATGCACTTGTTTATGGTACAGGTTGAGGTATAGATTGGTGCATGGTTGATGGAATTGTTTATGGTACAAGTTGATTACAGGTTGCTTGGTATAGGTTGGTGCATGGTTGATGCACTTGTTTATGGTACAGGTTGATTACAGGTTGAGATAGATGTTGATGCATGGTTGCTGCATGGTTCAGGTTATTGGTACAGATTGTTTTTTGTAGGTTGATTGGTATAGGTTTACATCAGTATATCTCACAATGATAGTGTGACAGTGGTTCCACCATTCTACTTCTATTTCCAGGTGGTTCAATGGGGCAAGGACAGGTGGTTGTATCCACCTTCCGGTTGTAGCTGGAGAACATAGGGGGTTTTAGCCTCCTTCTGGTTGTATCCATAGAATTAGGGATTTGGATCTTCCCTCAGGTTGTATCCTAATAAATTAGGGGGTTGGAGCCTCCTTCCAGTTGCAGCTGGAAGAAAAAGGAAGTTGGTGCTTCCAATGAATGTAATTATTAAAGACATGTAAGAAAAATCATTTTGTGGTTTTATCCCTCTTTGGGTTTCCATGTAAAACACTAGTGTACTATGTATGTGTGTGATTGCTCATTTGTTTATTGTTTATTTACTCTGCAAGTATTGGATGATAAAGCTACATTGGTATAACACTTGAATTTTATGGTGAAAAATGATTAAATTTCTCTATTATTGATTCACTCCACCTCTCAGTAATCCAACAATTGGTATCAGAGTTGGTTCCTTCAGGGAACAATTTAACCACTAGAAGGAGATCATGGATTATTCTGAGAATGGAGTACCAATGTTTAATGGTCCAAATGGTTTTAAGTATGATATGTGGAGCAGAAGGAAAAAAGTAGTTTTACAAGAATAGGGACATTATATTTGGCTATCATTTGTTACAGGATATGATAGTTAAAAAAGGAAAAATACTACAGCCAAGAAGGAATTGAAGAAGAATAACAAAATAGCAATGAATTTCATCTGGGAAGGATTACCTAATCCGGTAAGAGAAAAGGTTGGTAAATGTTCACCAGCCAAAGAAATTTGGGATAAGTTACATGAAATATATTCTTCATCCATCATAGATTCAAAAAATGCCAAAGAAGATGTAGATAAAAATCAAGAAGAATTGTGTTCACCATGTTAAACAAATTCAGAAGATGAAGAGNTTAGAAGTGGGTTAACGCTAAAATAAGTAAAGTGGGTTAAGATGGCTAAAAGGTAACCCCTTGAGGAAGCTACATGAAAGTATAGATGAGAGGAAAGAATCTATAATTTTAATCAAAATTGAGAATATTGAATATCTATAGGTGAATGAGGTAACCAAAGGATATATAAGATGAATTTCAAAGGGAAGGTGAGTTAAATAAGGCCGAAATTCAAGGGAGGATAAATTCTTTTGATGATGCTTTCTAAGGTATGTTATTTATAGGTCATCTCACCATTTTTGCAATAACGTTTTTTTCTATAATTATGCATACCATGAAATTGGGAGGCCATTGAGGAAACATATCCCAGTAGCCTTGGTACAAATTTCATCTTGTGGGTCAGTGTATTTTTGGAGTTACACTCCATGGACAATAGGGTTTGTGGCTAGTCCCGAAACTAGTCTAAAACAAGTGTTTCAGGTAAAAATGTCATAACTTATTCATAAAATATCCAAATTTAGGAATACCAAATGTGTTCGATAGAGTACAATATGTAGTATTATGTGTACAATTTTCATATCCATACAACAAATATTCAGTGTGGGGCACGCTCTACACGTTTTCTCTCTAGAATAAGCCAGAATTCAACAAGATATGCCATTTTTGCTATAATTATTGTTCTAAGAGGTTCCAAGTAGTGACACCTGGATGAATTGCACAAAATACATTGAAGATTATTGTGTACTATTTTCAGATCTTTATTCATTACAGGTACATAGTTATTATTATTTCAAGTTAGGGCTGTTGACTAATCCAAAACTAGTAATGTGAAACTAAAGTAAAGTTTGATGAAAATGCTAGTCTCTTGTTGTTAAAGTTACGGAAGGTTTGCAGGTATGTGATCATATACAACAGGTATATTACAGAGTTACAAATCAGATTTGTATGATGAAATTGATGAGGACTTTTGGTTGAGGTACATGTTGGGTACATGGTTGAGACAAGTAGTTGATGAGTTAACACATACATGAGGTATATAGTTGATGATGTTGGTACATATTGATGAGTCATAGTTGATGAGTAGTTGATACATGATTGGTACATACTTGGTACATGGTTGGAGGCACTTGTTACTAGTATTGTTGACACATGGTTTATGGATGATTTAGCATACGTGTATTGGTATATTATTAGAAGCACATATTGATCTCGATGATGATTATGAGTTGTTGTGTTAGCCTTGGTTGATGCACATATTTGAGAGTTGTCTTGGTGATTGATCTTGGTGAGTAGATATGATTTGCTTGATAATATTGATGAGCCAGGTTGTTGTGATAGGTTGTTTGGATAGGTTGTTGTGACATGTTATTTGTACATGTTTGGTGCATGGTTGATGCACTTATTCATGGTACAGGTTGAGGTACAGGTTGGTGCATGGTTGATGCACTTGTTTATGGTACAGGTTGAGGTATAGATTGGTGCATGGTTGATGGAATTGTTTATGGTACAAGTTGATTACAGGTTGCTTGGTATAGGTTGGTGCATGGTTGATGCACTTGTTTATGGTACAGGTTGATTACAGGTTGAGATAGATGTTGATGCATGGTTGCTGCATGGTTCAGGTTATTGGTACAGATTGTTTTTTGTAGGTTGATTGGTATAGGTTTACATCAGTATATCTCACAATGATAGTGTGACAGTGGTTCCACCATTCTACTTCTATTTCCAGGTGGTTCAATGGGGCAAGGACAGGTGGTTGTATCCACCTTCCGGTTGTAGCTGGAGAACATAGGGGGTTTTAGCCTCCTTCTGGTTGTATCCATAGAATTAGGGATTTGGATCTTCCCTCAGGTTGTATCCTAATAAATTAGGGGGTTGGAGCCTCCTTCCAGTTGCAGCTGGAAGAAAAAGGAAGTTGGTGCTTCCAATGAATGTAATTATTAAAGACATGTAAGAAAAATCATTTTGTGGTTTTATCCCTCTTTGGGTTTCCATGTAAAACACTAGTGTACTATGTATGTGTGTGATTGCTCATTTGTTTATTGTTTATTTACTCTGCAAGTATTGGATGATAAAGCTACATTGGTATAACACTTGAATTTTATGGTGAAAAATGATTAAATTTCTCTATTATTGATTCACTCCACCTCTCAGTAATCCAACAATTGGTATCAGAGTTGGTTCCTTCAGGGAACAATTTAACCACTAGAAGGAGATCATGGATTATTCTGAGAATGGAGTACCAATGTTTAATGGTCCAAATGGTTTTAAGTATGATATGTGGAGCAGAAGGAAAAAAGTAGTTTTACAAGAATAGGGACATTATATTTGGCTATCATTTGTTACAGGATATGATAGTTAAAAAAGGAAAAATACTACAGCCAAGAAGGAATTGAAGAAGAATAACAAAATAGCAATGAATTTCATCTGGGAAGGATTACCTAATCCGGTAAGAGAAAAGGTTGGTAAATGTTCACCAGCCAAAGAAATTTGGGATAAGTTACATGAAATATATTCTTCATCCATCATAGATTCAAAAAATGCCAAAGAAGATGTAGATAAAAATCAAGAAGAATTGTGTTCACCATGTTAAACAAATTCAGAAGATGAAGAG
>JZKD02S1647383.1:1555590-1568282 GCA_000966675.3 Picea glauca | reverse complement strand
CAAGGAGACCTAGATTTAGGATCATCTCATCTTGTATATTTGTTCTATTGTAAAAGGAGTTACTTCTCTCTAACGTTTTATGCTAGTTTGATTGTTTCATGCATAACACATAACATATTCAATAAAGTAAACCAAAGTTAAGTATAGTAATATATAATCAACCAAAGTCGCCCACAGTCATCAATGGTCACTAGATTCAACCAATAACATTCAAAGTATACATTATTCAACCATTATAGGTCAAAGTAATCCATTGACAACCAAAGTGGATTATGATCAAGAATAGTCAACCATATTCGACACCAATCAACCCTCCTCAATCACTATCAATTATACCCAAAATAAGTTGACAATGGTCACCTATAGTTAACAAAAGTCAACCATAATCAACCCTAATCAACCATATTCAACCAATGCCGAGAAAAGAATACCATAATCATCATTATGTAATGAAATGACATGAATAGGTTGAGTTTAATCTCATTTAACATTGTGACATGAAGAGGTTGGGTTTAATTTTTTATAACATTTCAATAGTGTTTAACTTGAGTAGTGTGTCACATTGTGACATGAACGAGTTGAATTTAATGTTTTGTTACTTTGTGATAGTGGTAAACCTCAATATTATGTCACATTTGTGATATTAAGAGGTGCACTTCAATTAAATGTCACATTGCGATGTGGAACCTTTACACATGTTGATGCAATTGACCAAGGAAAGGAGTCACCTGAAGCTAGCATCTTAATGTCTCATTGTGATAGAATATCTAACTCAACCTCTTCATATTAGAATGTAACATAATGTTGAATATGATCTATTTTTTTCTACTTAGATTAGTTGTTGTTGATTGTGGTGGACGTTGTTCACTATAGTTGATCATTTTTTACTATTGTTGGAGATGGTGGACAATGGTTGAGAATGGTTGATTAGAGTTGACCGTGGTTGAATATTATTAAGTATATTGTATTTTCATTAATAATGGTTTGTTGGGGAGTAGAAAAATCTTTAAGAATATAGAGGAAATGGAAATCTTCTCTAGAGTAAGGCTTTGAAATCATGTCCTCTAGGCTTGTTAACATATGCTTGAAAATAAATATATTCATGAGGCATATGTTGAATGGATAAGGCATATTTTAGAAATAATTTTGACAGAAAACCATCCATCTACATTTTTGAGTGACTTATTGATACTAGTTCTGCATGTTAATATTCCATTATTAGACCAGTATGCAATGCTTCCATGATAAGTGATCAAGTTTATGAATCAACTTTATATAAATGTTGACTATGGAAAAAACACCTACGTATGTTTTCATCATGTTAACCTTCTCAAAGTGCAGTATGTAGTTGTAGCACATATGGAATAAATGATGGAAAGGAAAATCTTGGATAGGCACGATACAAGCCCAAAACTTTCCTTGTGTGCATTTCCCCTAATAACTCCTTAATAGAAAAAAATTATTTGAATACTCCCATTAAGAGGAGCTGTGGTTGCAAGCATCCATTAAAAATGTATAAGTGAATAAGATTTCCATTGGAAGGAAATATCCGAGGAATATACACATGTTCTTAACCATTAGGCCACTCAAGCTGTATAAATGCCTTCCACCATGAATATGCAATAAAGATGGGGTAATGAAAATGTGAAATTTAGAGTTGTATATCATTTAGTTGGAGTGGTCAATGCAAATAGAGGTTCTAGGTGTTGATTACAAATCTAAAAATTCCCACCATGTTTTTATAACTAAACCTTACTTTCAATTTATTACTATCATTGTCCTCTTTGCATAAACAATAATGCTATTTTTCGTTATTATATGAATTATCTTTTGAAAAAGAATATTCATTACCTATGCATTTAGTTATACTAAGTTTCATTGTTTAACATATATTTCTCAACTAACTCGGTAGGGACTGCGCTGCCATGCAACCCTTGTTATGTAAGAGAGATATGAGATATTCCACTAAGGGTGGTTAATACCATATGAAAACATCGAAGATATTGATTTTTTGAATTAATGAAGAAGGTGATGAATGTCATATGTATGAGGGAGTGGATCTATGTAGGTTGCAAAATACCAAGGTAAGAAAAATAAGATCCCTTATTTACCTCGAAAAAATTGTGAGTAAGGTTGAAGATATCACGCTAGACCTCAAGGAGTCTAGCGTGCAAAGGTTTTTGCAACATAGGAGCCAAACCCCATTGATAGAGAATGATAAAAAAAAAATTGTCAAATTGAGGTGAGTTTCATGTGCATGGAATCATGTGTCATTTAATCAAATCCTTGTTAATAGATATGGATAGATATTTCATGTAGGACGATAGTGAGTTTTGCATGCATGAAAGCTTATAACGTTTAAGCCAAACCTTGTAAAAAAAAAATTAAGAGCTAGCAAAGTGAAGACGCTTGATGGATTGGATCTCTTTACTATTACCATAAAAAATGTTAATGCAGGATAAAACCATGTTCTAATAACAAAATACGAGAGATGGAAGTGAGAAAGAGCAAATCAAAGGTGAAAACAACATAAAACAAATAATTATGTCCAAATGGAACTCATGTTAATTGCATTCCAATAAATCTTATTTATAACTGATTAGATAATGTGGATGAAAGTTGATAGAATTAATAACCAACTATATAATAGTAAAGTACCACATCCTTAACTATCTTAGCTAACTAGATCTAATGAATACAACCTAGGAGACATCTATAGCATAAACCCCAAGTCAAATTGAATAAATCTTTTCTTGTTGTCAAGCTCTCCATCACAATGATCCAAATTCATAATTTTAAACTCTAGGAGTTAGGAATTTGCACATTCTGATATTTGTGATTTTGCAGTTAGTTTAAAATGAAATTTGGTGAAAACAAAACAAAAATAATGATAATAGGCGCTTTGTATAAGGATATAATAAATTAAATATTTAATGATGAAAAATTCAAGGTGGTTCCTTCTTATAAGTACTTAGGCCTTGGTTTGGATTCCACTTATAATTACATATTTTGAGTGGTGAAAATGTGATGATCACATGAACACTCTATTATGTGCAAAATAAATGAACACGGATTATGTTGTGAAGTTGGAAATTGATGAAATATCTCATTAAAATAGTGGGAAAAAATTACAATTTTGTGTGGTTATCTACTTTCAAAATGATAACCAGCGCCATCACGCTTCTCACTAGGTTGGAACTATTAATACTCCCAGCAGGCAAGTGCAGCGGACACCTCCCATCCACTTACTCTTTTCAACAAATTCACCGAACAAAGCGCCTGCCTCTCCCTCCCGTCGGGAGAGGGGACAGCCTTGTTTAACCCTACCGATTTCAAAATGAGGTCTTTACCCAAAAAAATTGTAAAAAAAATCGAGAGATGTGAATTTCTTCTTATAAGAGGAGTAGGAGACAAAATAAAAAATCAAAATAAGGCATATGAACATGAAGGGATTATGGCATCAAACAAATATTGCAAATCAAGAAAATTGTTGATACCATGATGGTGACGTGATCAAATGAATTAAAAACGGAGAATTGAAGAAGAGGATTTGTTGGTTAAACCATTAGCCATTTCAGACTTGCTATCAAAAAAGGTAATTGAGAATTTGATGGTTGCAAAATGAAATATAAATCTAATGATTAGTTACACAAAATAACATTACTTATAAAATTTTATAGAATAAAATATTTATGTATAAAAAGAACTTTGTAATTTTTGAATTTATATTAAGTTATAATTAAAAAAACTACTTATTCTATAAATAATGAGATTATAGAAATATTGAGGATGAGTTGTGGATGATATCACATTATCTTATTTATAAACAAGTAAGATATAAAAATTCAACATTTCAATAATTTTAATAATTTATTAGAAAAAATAATATTAAAAATATTTTATAATACAAAAAATATATATATTTAAAATTGAAAAAAAATTAAAAAAAATAAAATAAAATAAACATAAAGAAAAAATAAGTATTGCTAAGATAAGAACAAATTCTCATGAGCTCCATAGTGAAACTGGGAGTTGTTCAATTCCTAAAAAGTCGTGGGGTGAAAGAGTCTGTCACCTTTGTGATAATAAGAAGGTTGAAGATGAAAAGCACTTTCTCTTAGATTGTCCAACTTATACCGATATTAGATCTCATTTTCAAAATATTCATCACACTACCAACCTTCCTAACCTCTTAACTCAATAAAAGTATGATGATCTTGGAAAGCTTCTCTTAATGTTTTTCAAACACATAAACAAAATTCTAAAAAATTACAAGTAATCACTTACCCTTTTAAGATCCCATAAACCAATTCTGTCTTAGTAAACATTAATCATCATCATCATCATCATCATAAATATATTTTTATTTAATTGTTAGTACAATATAATGATATGATATAATTTATTTTCCATCATTTTTTTAAATAAAATTTCTAACAAATTTAAATTTATAATAAATGAGTCCTCTTATCCTTGGGAATTTAATTATTTTAATTTATGATTTTTTTAATGTTACCATTAGAAATCACTTGTAATGGTGTTTTTGACGTATAACAACGATATACCATTATTATTACAACGAGCTACCAGACCATGAGTCATTGCACGGAAGGATAAAATGCTTGGAAACAATAAACAATGTAGTCATTATTATTATATAAAAAACAATTCTTTTAATTATAAGTTGTTTACTCATGTTTTGTTAAGAAGACATATTGTGTGGGTGTGTATGTATGAAAAAACATTAAATATGTGTTATTTTTTGTCTTATGATGTGTATGTATGAAAACACATTCAAATATGTGTTATTTTTTTGTCTTATGAATAACTTCTACATTTATGAGTCCTCTCTTATTACATATTATCTGACATTGATTGTGGGTTAATTTATGGTAATATATAATTTCATCCCTACTATAATTCATAAGTTACAATAGGAGTAATTGCAAAGGTGTAGTACTTTTTAGTATTGATTTAATTTTAATTGACAATTAGATATTACATTTTATTTTAGTAACAATGTTTTGATATAACCTAATTATAATATTAGCTCCATGAGATAGTACAATTGATAAGGGGTATATTTTTTTGGGGAAGATCACAAGTTCAAGTCTTGTATCTTTCGAATTGTAATTTAGTACTTTTATCATCCACCAACGTGGAAAAGTATTGGTAAATTTCCTACACCAAATTTTTAGAAAAATCATTTTACATCATTAACTCCATAATTAGAAAAATCATTCTACGCCATTAACTCCATAAAGAAAATACTTTCTAGTGGAAATTTTCTCAAGAAACATGACGATCTTTCAACTCTTACGCTAAATCTTGAGCTCACAAAATAGGCAAAAAGGTTTCAAATCATCGCCAAGTGGTTAGCAAGTATTCGGATATAGTGGAGACTATACATACAAAAAGTCAACAAGTAGTGGACCTACCATAGGATATCAATGTTTTTCTAGATGTTTAGATTGAGTCAACTTTCTATCGAGAGGTAGGAGATTTTAATGAAGCCTTCTTTTGGGAAAGGAAGAGATGTTATGAATCTGATAAATCATATTTTTACAATTATCCAGCAATCTTCCATACTTAGGAAATCAAAATTATACACTTAAAAAATAAAAATGAGTATGATCCTCTGTTATTTCTTAGTATCATTTTCTTACTTTGTAATTCTTAGTTTAAAGGCATGAGTCTTTGCTGATCATGTTTCACTGAACATGAAAATTCACCATATGTACATCAAACATGTAACATTATATAATATATATAATATTGATTTAAAAAAAAA
Organism: Picea glauca; assembly: GCA_000966675.3. Taxonomy (NCBI): domain Eukaryota; kingdom Viridiplantae; phylum Streptophyta; class Pinopsida; order Pinales; family Pinaceae; genus Picea; species Picea glauca. The sequence goes on along the minus strand of JZKD02S1647383.1, from coordinate 1,562,491 downwards.
AAATTCAATGCTTTAAAAAAAAATACTAATTACTTTTATATTTATTTTTAAAATATTAAATTATATAATAATAATAATAATAATCTATTTTTAAAGTTATGTCAAGCCAGATACTAAATTGGTGTATGATACCTCCTCCATTCAACGATTGTAAAATCTATGAAGATATACATACCTTATCCCCTTTAGATTTAAACTTATAACATCTTAAGAGGAAACACATATTCTTAACCATTATATATATATATTAAAGAGAAAAATATTATGTTTTTTATTAATATTAAATTATATATATTTTAAAAAGAAGAATATTATTTCTTTTATTAATGTTGATTTAACATTTATAAATAATAAATGAGAAAATATTCATTCCTTTAATCTCAAATGGTTTCATGGTTTGAATTTTATGTAAAGAATCTTTTTTTATGATTTTTTTTTTTTTTTTTATTACATTACATTTTTTATTATTTTTTAACAAGTAAATAATTCATTAAATTTGATTTGATTTAATTAATATATAATATTATTTAATTAATTAAATCTAAATTACAATAAATAAATAATAACAATGCATAAGTTTATATTTTTCAATTAAATTAAATTATAGTATACTATAATTTAAATCAATTAAATTTAAAAATTAATAAATAAATTATAATATACTATAATTTAAATTTTAAAAAAGCAATTATTTGAATAAATAAATTAAATTTGAAAAATAATAATAAAGTAGATCATGAAATTACCTAAAAGTTTGAAAAAACAATGATTTGAATACAAGATATTTACAATGATTTAAATACAAGATATTTACGAGTTTTCAATTACTTTGATAAATTTAGAATATCTTGTTTCTTATCTACGCAACAGCAACATCAGATATCAATGCTCTTGGATATTGATTTACGCGTACAAAAGTTAGTGCTCGGTAATTTTTCTACCAAAATTCCAGAATTTCATGGAAGTTTAGGTGTCGCTCTATCGACCAAAACTTGTAATTCGAAAAATCTGTAAAAAAACACGCAGAAAAATAATCTGTGTTTTCTGCACGAAAAGCTTTGAACAACCGACAGGTCTTGGAAGGGTAGGACCGTCGAGGGTGACCATCTTTTCGATCTATGTACTGTAAAGAGGCGAATGTGAAATCAGTTACCATCTGGATTTCTCGGAGCCATTACTTTTGCGTATGAGTGGCGGCTTTCCATAGTAGTTTGATATATGTATTGTAACTCACGACTCTCGTGAGATGTTCATACATTGTGTTGTCGCAGTCATTTTAATCACAGTGGTTGCATTTCCTGTTACACAGTAAATAACCTTCCCAGTGAGAATCAAAACTGAAATTGTGTAGTACATGGCTAGTACATTGTCTGTCGGAAGTAACTTGGAAGATTATATTTTGTGTAGGCGCCGCCTACTCCATATAAGACGCGCCCACCGCCCAGCGAACACCAGGTCCCCCCCTTCTCCATCGCTTGCGTCAGCCGACCGCAGGCAATGGAATATATACAGTATACGATCCGACTGAAAACTCCAGGGTCTCTTTTCCCACCGAATCTCGACCTGTACATCAATATAAAATAGGTTTTTTACAACAATCTGATTTGATTTGATTTGATTTGGCAGTGGCGAAGAACAGCTTTCTGAAAGAGTTTATGCATGACGTTGCAATGACGGAAAGAGGCGCAGAGAAAATTATTGTTTGAACGTACACAATTTCACTTTCACTACAGCTCGTGCTGATGTTACTTGGTTCTTTCAATTCTGCATATTTCTACAATCAGGGCTCCGAAAGTCTACTTAAAGTTACCTTATTATTGCCTGTTTTTCTGGACTTTTTATATATCATTCCGTCGTTAAATTTGTTCGAAATTTAAAATTGTAATTACGTCGAAAAGTATACACCTATTGACAATGGGCAGATTTAATAGGAGTTTAGTGCTTAATAAGTTTTCTATGGACAGGATTAAATATGGCTGGAATATTCTTAGTAGTCACACAAAATAAATTGCTGTGATTTCAATCATTAACTTCCTAGCTATTATAAAGACATCCATTTATGTGTTTACTTTTTTACATTTACCAAATCATATTGAAAAATTACTTTGATAGCTAACTGATTGTCACATAAGTGATTAACATAAATTAAAATATTAACACCAGATAAATGAAACTCAACCGTTTATTTGTTAATCAATAATAAAATTTAATATATTTTTTTAAAGATTCTTTTCATCTTATCAACCTTTTGAACCTTTATCAGCCACAATTATGTGGCTGTGCTAGTTTTTAAAGATTCTTTTCATCTTATCAACCTTTCGAACCTTTATCAGCCACAATTATGTGGCTGTGCTAGTTTTAAACATTTTTGCTATGTAAGTAATGGATAATAACTGATTCATATATTATAAAGACAGAATAAACAAACTTTCCATATTTTTTTTTTCTATTTTTTAACAGTTTTATTTTTCACAAGTTTTCGAAACTTAAGAACGTTGATATAAGTGTTTGGAAAGAGTAGAAATTTCTCTTTTAGATTACAATGTATTTAGATATTGATAGCTTTTAAATCTTATTTAGATAAAAGTGAATTTCAATGTTTCTCCTATTACAACAATTACAATATTAAAAATAGTAATTTAGTTTGTACTAAATATTTAATACAACACTGAAATTTTAATATTCATAAATATTTTATTAAAAAATGAGAAACAAAATTAAAAATACATATATACAATTTTAACAACTTTTTAAAATTAAACTTTACATATATAAACTTTAAACATTTTTGTAAATTTGAAGCATTAATTTTTTTTATTGGAAAAAACAAAATAGTACAGCTCTTCTAATATGAAAATACAATAAAAGTCAATGATATGGTTGATTGATATCAACTATAGAGTGGAGCAAATGCTTGGCATGGATAGGGTATTGATGTATTCTACTTTCATGTTTAGTTTAGGCTTGAAGGAAAACATACATGCATTAAAAGTTTTTCATATCAGCAATTATAGAGTGGGTATTATTAAGTTTTTTTACTTAACTAAATTTTGATATAATATTTACTTGTAGTTTAGTCTTAGTTTTATAGTGATATTTTCAATAAATATAATGAAAATATTTGTAAGAAATTTTTTATTTGTAATAATGGAATAAATATATTTACATTTTAATTTAATATAATTCTAATTTAAAGCTCTTCTTTTAGGAGAATGGTTCCCAAGCGCCCATTTATTTGATATTGAAGCTCCCAAAAAACTCCCAAGTTCCCAAAAGAATCTCCAGTAACTTCCGGAACCAATTTCAGAGATGTTGAAAATGACTGGAGCAGTTCCCGTGCAAGTATGGTTTTCAACATAATTTTATGGGGATATTTGCTCGAAATCAAGTGAGAAATTGTTAGATCTACAAATTTGAGTGATTATTTTCTCAAGGGTTTTTCAACATGTTGAATCTATTTCTGCATTCAAAAATGGATTTTAAACAACAAAAAATAGTGATTTCCTGCAGATTTATGTGGCCCAATTCCAAATAAAAAATACAAAACTTAAAACAGTTAGACAACGCCTATTCTAAATTGATGATGATGTTGATTAACCCTTCAGTGGCATTGAATTGATGTTTTAGACATTAAGAAGGTAAGAGATTACTTACAATTTTTTAGAATTTTGTTTATGTACTTGAAATTTTTTTTTTTGTAAGAGAAAAATATAGCAAATACAAAATAATTTTATAACCTGTAATCTCAAAATTAAAGGAAATACACCCTATCATATCCTCCTCTTAAAAACAAGCCCCTCCCCTATTGAGATAATTACTATGACTAGATACCTAATGTATAAGAACAAGTTAAACAACATGGAAGACAATAGGCCTCCTAAAATTGTTTCAAAATCTAGTCGTAACCACCATCGACTTAGGATGGAATAAAGATGTGCAAGCCATGGGATGAAAGAGTGTGTCACCTTTGTGACACTATGATCCGAATTTATGTAGGAACACAATGAAATACAAAATTTTTGTTACACTACCAACCTTCTTAACCTCTTAACTCAAAGAAGCTATGGTGATCTTGGAAAGCTTCTATTAATGCTTTTAGAGAACATAAACAAAATTCTAAAGAATCAAAAGTAATCACTAATCCTTTTAAGGTATGATAGACCAATTCGATCTTAGTGAACATTAATCATTATCATCATCATCATCGAATTAAAAGTTTAGAAAAAATTAATAATACAACAAATATTATGAAATTGATCAAAATTGACAAATAACAATCTAAACAAGAAGATAAAAATTTACAATTCAAAAATCACCAAATTCTTAATCACTCAATTTTTTAATTCTAATTAAAAAAATTAAACTTTTAAATAAAATATCAAATTCATAACATAAATTACAATAAATTTTTCAAATCTAGTAAAGAGAATTCAACTTTTCAAGAAAATATCAAATTCATAACATAAACTACAAGCAGATGAAGAAAGTTTGGAACATACATTCACAAGTAAGGACAATATGTTTGTTTAACTATTTCCATCTCTTAGCATATGATGTTAAATTTAAAGGACCTTCTTATTATACGAAACATTTTACATCACAAAAAGAAGATGCTAATAAGTAATGTTATATTGCATATTTATACATATATATTTATATGTATATTGTATATTAAATAATTTTTTAATGTATTAAGTATTAAATAATTTTTTTAATGTATTAGGTATTCGTGATGTAAAATCATATCTCTTAAAAGTTTTTGTGACTTTTTTTAAATAAAAATTTAAGATTTGTAATTTTTTTAATTATTTAAAAAATCAATTCAATTAATTTATTTTTTAATTTTTATCTAAAATTATATATTATTATATTCATACTTACACTTTGGTAAAAACAAAAAATGACCTCGATGTTGGTGTTAACGTCTCATTTCATTAAAAGATGTATATGATAAAGTTTAAAGATGATTTATGCTTTCTATAACTTTCTACATTTGTCCTATAGGAATTGTTATGCAATAATTATTTATGCTTTCTATCACTTTCCATATTTTACTACAAGGCATTTTGTTGTAAAAATTGGCTTTGATGTTAGTGTTAATGTTTTATTTTAGTAGATTTGATGTTAGTGTTAATGTTTTATTTTAGTAGAGGAAGCACCATTTCAGTAGAGGAAGTACATGATATAATTTAAAGATTGTTTATATTTTTTATCATTTTATATATTTATTCTAGAGAAAATGCATGTTAAAGGAAGTATATGATATAATTTAAAGATTATTTATGTTTTCTATCATTATTTATAAAAAAATTTAAAGGAATTTCTATGCATGACTATTAATTAACATGATACCATGTAATGTGTTTGTGTAAGACCAAAGTCATATTATTATGTAATCTATTTGTGTATGACCAAAGTCATTGTATAATTATTTTTGGAAAACTTTAAACTTAGTTATTGTAAATTTTGTAAAAGTAATTTTTTTTATAACATGTTGGATATTTTAATCTCACATCTCATAAAATTATATTGACAATTTTACATGTTGCATGTTTTCTTCTTACATTTGATACAAGGTACTCAAATCAGATATTTATAGAGTATTTGGATATTTAAATTTCACATCTCATGAAATAATATTGACAATTTCACCTATTCCATGTTCTCTGCTTCGACATTTGATACAACTTACTCAAATCATTGATATTTATAAAAATCCTCTAGATGAAAAATTACTAAAGTACCAATTTATATGTTTTCAATTTTAAATATTAAATATTAACCAACTTAAAATACAATACATTTATCATAAGGTGTGATCAGAAGTGTTTAATGCAAGTTTGGTTAGAGGTCTTTTCTGTTCCTCATATTGTCCCACCTTGACATGATATCTAGAGGTCTTTTTTGTTCCTCATATTGTCCCACCTTGACATGATATCTAGATTCACACAACATTCTGATATTACATTTTGCATGATATCATATATCACTTTTAAATAAGGATTCACTTTGTTCCCAAATTTTATTATACCATTATATAAGTAAATTGAGGATCTCCTCAAGATTTTACAGTGTTTTCTCTTGTCCCCAAGAAGTTGTTGTTGGGACTTGACCTCAACCTCTATTGTCTTGCTATAGTTCAATTATATGATTTCAACACTTAATGTTTTTTTCTAGAGTTTAATATCATGGAACTATGAGCATGTTACCCAAACACATCTAGGAAGGTGAGTGAATTTGTCCAATGTAAATGTTTACTTTTTGAAAGTTGCAATCCACTTTCAATCATGAAGCAAAACCAAATCATTACTATTGAATAGTTATTAACATGACTAACATAATAAGAGTTTAAAATTTCTTTAACTAAAAAGAGAAGAAATCTTCAAATATTCACATTAAAAATTCTTCTTTTGTCATTTTTTATTCAATTATTTAATTTGTTTTTAAATCTCTTCCTTTTGGAAAAAATCCCACCCAACCTGCCCTCCACCTGATATTTACTTTTCTATTATATTTCAAAGATTTCTCCTTCAATCACTTGCAAAACTCTTAACTTGTTTATCAAAAATGGAGGAAGTAAGGGAGAGGGATAGTGATACCACCAGATCCAAATGAGACGTGCTGAGAACCCCTTCGATAATAATATTTTATTCCAAACAACTGCTTTAATCTCTGAGTGGAGGAAGTAAGGGAGAGGCATAGTGATACCACCAGATCCAAAGGAGACGTGCTGAGAACCCCTTCGATAATAATATTTTATTCCAAACAACTGCTTTAATCTCTGAGTGGATGCAATCCAGTCAGGTTACCAATTGAGCAATTTCAAGTGTGACAGAGTTTTCAGAATTTCATTGAACCATGTAAATTCCACATAACTGAATTGTCAGTTCACTATTTGTCA
>JZKD02S1647383.1:1498437-1516690 GCA_000966675.3 Picea glauca | reverse complement strand
TTTACAATAATGATTTCTCTTGGAGACAAATTCAATCATATTGTCTTGTATAACACCATGAAAATGACAAGAATAACCATTATCGTAGTATTCATAGTCTCACTACCATTTTAATATTTTAAACATTTTCAAAATATTTATGTGCTAATGGCACTCTCAAGAAAGATTCACAAGTGAAAGGAAGAAAATAGAATCAACCCAAAAGTAAACCTTTGTTTCGCAATAACCCAATCGCAACTATGCTAAAGAGAGATAACCCTATTGTGCTAGAGGGAGATAGAGAAAATTGTCTAGTCATAATTGTGCTACACAAGAGATGTACAAGTAAAAAGAAAAGACAGAAACGATAATCAGAGGAGGAAAAAATTTAGGTTCGCTTAGGCATAAAACACTTGATAAGAGAGATCATGAAGATCATAAGATGATGTTATTTAAATGAGAGTTTATACACAACTCAAGCACAATACTACACCTAGGAGTTAATAAGCCTACTTGAATAAGCTTGAATAGGTTGGACTTTCCTATTTTTAGTATTGAAATAAATGATATTAAATGAGTAAAGGATATACTCTACCATGATTAAAAATACATTAACGATTCATATGAGCATGCCATGGTCCCATGTCAATATTATTCCCAAAACTGAAACACATCCCCTTTAGTTGAATGAAGGCCATATAGAGAATGAATTTCACCACAACATTTAATCCCAAAACCCCCTTAATTGTAGACCTCCGACACTAATATGGTGTCATAACGTACTGAAGGTGGGCCCCAACAAATTATGTTGAAGAACCATGCAAGTTGAGTTGTGAAGGGTATAACCATGCGTTCAACTTATGTATATGAATAGATACATATTGGATATAGGGAATCTATATATCAATGTGCATATGACTACTAATAATATTAATGGTGCTTTAATTATCACAATATAATCATAATCATCCTCATCTAAAGAAGCTAGAGCATCACTGGCATGCATGGCTTTCATGGCGGGTTCCTACAATAGTTTGTATTTTACCAATCATAAGTACTCAATAAGAAGGATTCATATCCTTGATTTTTTGCTTCATAATAACTCAAAAATTTACAAATCTATGATATTGATACTTCAACATTGATGTTACAATATGGAAATCGTACAATAAGTTTGAATAGGTTCTCTAGTAGTTCAAAACTTGAACAAGGGAATGATTTAATCATACGTTCCTGTTTTCATTAAATTTGGATCAATTCATGTCTAAGTCCTTGTGAAATGGGCCGAAAAAATTCTTTATAAAGTTTGAAATTGAGGTTTCTAAAGTGCAAGTTCTAGTTTTGAATGTACCAATATTGAGTTCCAAAATTGTAAAATTGGATTTGATTTTTTCATTTCTAGAATTTGAGTATGGGATTTTTGAATTTAGTCTTGGCACTTTTAGAACAATATTTTTCTCTTTTGACAACCAATATTATCACTTTCATAATCTAATTTTGCACTTTTGAGAGTTAAGATTAACACTTTAAGAAAAACCTATATTGGTGCTTTTTGAATATAATTTTGCAATATTAGAATCCTATATTGGCACGTCAATGATTTTTCACTTTATAAACCTCAATTTTCATTTAATTTTCAATCACATTTAATGTGTATCATTCAAAGTTTTTAAAATTGTCTTCACATCATCTACAATGACTCACCATTCATGTCTTTGTAACCATACAAATGTTTTCATTGTCTAGTAGATTAATTTCCATGGAGACATCGACAATCACTTTCCATGGAAACATCCAAAAAAAAAATGTTTCTACATAATTACAAGTATTTATAATTATATAAATATTTTTATTGTCCCATAAATTACTTTCATGGAGTTTTCCACAATAATTGTGTTTCTACAATCATAAATACCATTAAATACAACATTTCAAAAAAGTTACCCAAACTACTCAATATTGAGCACAATTAGATAATTGAATTTCTCATTATTGTGTTTTCATAAACATCACTTTAATTCTAACACAAAAAAGTTTCAAATTTATAAAAACTAACAAATAAATCGATATAAGAAAATCAATTTATTGTTTTTGCTTATATAGAAATATCATTAAAAAATGGAAATGCTATTGAATTTATCAAACAAAACAAAAAAATAAAATATAATGTTTTATTAACCATGCAAAAGTTTGTCACACATAGAAAATATTAGTAAAATGTACTAATCACTAAAAAAACATTAATGTGAATAAAGACCAAGACTAATGGATGGTTACCTTGTTATATTTCCTTTAGTCTTATTTTAGTATTTTATTTTAGTATTGAAAGAATAATTTCTTAACTAAATTTTCTATATAAATATAACTTAAAAAATGTAAGTAGAAGTTTCAACATTTAAATCCAGAAAAAAAAATTAACTCAAGGACATTAGCTTCCACCCACTTAGAAACATGGTTGGTAGTGTGTTACTAATAACAAGTTACCATTCAAAGATAAAGAAAAATATTGAAACTAACTATAAAGTATTAGTGTGTACTAGAAATGGAAATATTCATTTTAGTAGACTAAAGTGAGTATTTGCTCTAAATGACTTGTAGTTGAAACAATTGTTCAATGGAGGATAAATTTCACATTTAGTATAAGGTTTTTTATACAAAGTCTCAAAATAAATAAAAAAATTTATTCATCTTCTTATAAAATAAATTCAATTTAGTTCGAGGTTTTTTTTAATGAGAGTTTTCAAAATGCTTTATTCTCCCAATTTTTCCCCTCCTCCTTCACTTCTGGCAGAAATTTCCACAATTAAATTTGATTTGATTTAATTAATATATATTATTATTTAAACAATTAAATCTAAATTACAATAAATAAATAATAATAATAATAAATAAGTTTAAATTTTCCAATAGTCCCTGATGTGTAGAAGAGTCATGTTCTGTTAAGACACTCCCAGATGTTAAAGTCACCCCACTCCGTGATGTGATATTAAAGTCACGGAATGACCGTTTCTTAGCCACACAAATTAGTCTCACATTTCACTAACAAACTAACAAAAAAAACATTTTCCAATTAAATTAAATTATAGGCACTCCATCGACCAAAACTTGTAATTCGAAAAATCTGTTAAAAAACAAGCAGAAAAATAATTTGTGTTTTCTACACGAAAAGCTTTGAACAACCGACAGGTCTTGGAAGGGTAGGTCCGTCTATGTATTGTAAGGAGGCGGATGTGAAGACCATTTACCATCTGGATTTGCGTATGAGTGGCGGCTTTCCATAATATTTTGACACATGTATTGTAACTCACGACTCTCCTGAGATGTTATACATTGTGTTGTCGCAGTTACTTTAATCACAGTAGTTGCATTTCCTGTTACACAGTAAATAACCTTCCCAGTGAGAATCAAAACTGAAATTGTGTAGTACATGGCTAGTACATTGTCTGTCGGAAGTAACTTGGAAGATTATATTTTGTGTAGGCGCCGCCTACTCCATATAAGACGCGCCCACCTCCCGGCGAACACCAGGTCCCCCCTTCTCCATCGCTTGCGTCAGCCGACCGCAGGCAAAGGAATATATACAGTATATGATCCGACTGAAAACTCCAGGGTCGCTTTTCCCACCGAATACCGACCTGTACATCAATATAAAATAGGTTTTTTAAAACAATCAGATTTGATTTGGCAGTGGAGAACAACAGTTTTTTGAGAAAATTATTATTTGAATGTACACTAGTAACATCTACTTTATAAAAGTGGTTGAGATATCTCGATCCGCATCATTAGTTTGTAAATGTGAAAAATCAATTACTTTTATAAAGTGGTTATTGCTATTTGAGCAGGACATGCCTTAAAAATGATGATTGACATAATCATTAATATATTAATACATAAATGATGTATTAAAAAAAATTTATTATATTAATATAATATATAATATAATAATGTATTAATGTAATATATTAATGTATTAATAGATACTATTTAATGGTGTATTAATAAATACATTGTTAATTAATACATTGTTAAAGTGTAATTACATAAATAAAGTAATACATTAATAATAAATTAAATGCATAAATAAATATATTATTAAATAAATTACTAAAGTATTAAAACATTAATAAAGAATCAATACACTAATAAAGTAATACATGGATACAATAGTAATACATTGACCTCAATATCTTTAATAATACATTATAACGTTATTGTTAGGTATAAATTAAAATACTAGTACTTTAATGCATAATAGAACATATTAAACTATTAATACATTAATAATGTATCAATTCATTAAAATATACATTAATTAATTGATTGAAACGTTAGTAATGTAATGTACTGTTAATGATAAATTTATAATGTAATGATACATTAACAATGTAATGTTACATTAACATATTAATGTAATGTATAAATGAATGTATTAATTTATATTAATACATAATACATTATTAAAATAGTAATACATTAATGATATATAACAACAAAACATCAACAAAGTATTATTATATTTTAAAACATTAAAATAATACATTATAAATACATTAAAAATTAATTATTACAATATTCATTTAAAGTATTAGTTAGTAAATTAATACATTAATATAATATTATTAATTAAAAAATTAATATATTAATAAAGTAGTATTAATTAATTTATTAGTTAAGAAATTCATACATTAATCAAATATTAAATTAATAAAGCATTAATAAAGTAAAATTAAAATAATAATATATTTGTTTACACCAATACATTAAAGTATTACATAAAGTATTAATGCATTAATGAAATATTAATAGATTAATAAAGTAATAATACATTAATAAAGTAATAATGTAATAGTTTGAAAGAATATTAAGCATGGCGGTCACTAATGTTGACCTTGGTTGAGTGTGGTTGATCATGGTTAACAGTTGTTGGCCATAGTTGACTATGGTTACCATGACCTTGACTATGGTTGACTATAGTTGACCATGACCATGCATGAAGAGGATTAGTATATTTCTAAATAAAAATGTCAACATAAATAATAATAAAATGTTTACGAAATGGTTGACCATGGATGACCACATTGGCCATGACCAAGGTTTATTGTTATATACTACAATTAACTATGGTAGAAGATGACTCCATGGTTGACCATGATTCTGAATGTGGTCGACCATGACCATGGTTAACTTTGTGACACCTTGGTTGAATTTGGTTTACTATGGTTGACTATGGTTGACCTTGGTTGATTATGACCATGGTTCATTGTGGTTGAACTTGGTTTACCATGACCATGCTTAATTATGGTTGACCATGACCATGGTTAAATTTAGTCAACCTTCTGAGACTTTAGTTTATTATCATTAACTATTGTCGACCATGACTATGGATGACATTGACCATGTTTGACCTTAACTATGACTATGGATGACAATTGTTGACCATCACTATTGTCATGACTATGGATGACAATTGTCGACCATGACTATGGATGACATTGACCATGCTTGACCTTAACTATGACTTTGGTTCACCATTACCTTAACTATGGTTAACTAATCTTGATCATGACCAAGACTATGGTCTACTATGATCAACTATGGTTTTCCATGGTTGACTATGGTTAAGTATGGTTGAGCTTGACATGGACGAAAGTTGAGTATTGTTGATCATGGTTGAATATGGTTGACCATGACCATGGTTGACTATGAGTGACCATGTGCATGGATGATTTTCGTAGACCATGTGGAGCTCATTATGATGGGTTATGTTGATTATGTTTAACCATGGTTTACTATGTGACACACATGTGTTTGTCTTCACGTCGGGATATTACGACACATAGCAACGTGAGGAAATATTTGTCGCATTGCAACGAGAAGACGATGTGTGTCTAACTGTAATGTTTGTTGATGTTCGTCACATTACATTGTTACTATCCACATTGGGATGACATGCCTATGTTCCTCACATTGCAATGTCACGTTGCAGTACCCATAGATTACATTGCAATGATAGGGAATCTTTTTTCACACTATGAAATCTTTTTATGTTTGTCACATTGCGGTGATAGGGCTATGTTCGAAATATTTCGTCGATAAGGATATTTTGATCATATTGTGATTGATGTATATGTTCGTGACATTGCGATGATAGGGAAATATTCGTCACATTGTGACGTTAGTTTAAGTTCGTCACATTGCGACGACAGGGTTATGTTTGACATATTGTGATGACATGGCTATGTTTGTCACATTGTGATCAACATTGAGGAAATGTGTGACACATGGAAACATGATATGTGTGATCAACATTGACGTTGGGATATGTGTGACAGAACAACGTGAGGAAATGCTCATCACATTGTGATGATAAGACAACCTGTGTCACATTGTGATGTATGTTTATGTTCATCACATTGCGACATTACTATCCACATTGGGACGAAACACATATGTTCATCACATTGAGACTTTACTTTCCACATTGGAAAGACACGCCTATGTTCTTCATGTTGCGATGTTACTATCCACATTGGGATGACATTCCTATGATCATCACATTGTGACATGCCTAAGTTTGTCACATTGCGACATTACGACTTGACTATTTTAATCACATTGTGAGCGAAATTAATGTCGAGATATGTGCAACAGATAGCAAGATGAGGAAATTTTCACCACATTGCGACGAGAAGACGATCTGTGTCACACTGCGATGTCTATTTATGTTCATCACAGTGCATCGTTACTATCCACATTGAGGTGACATGCCTATGTTCGTCACATTGCAATGTTACTATCCACATTGAGATGAAATTCCTATGCTCGTAACATTAAGATGTCACATTACATTTCCCTTAGATTATATTGCAATTTCCTTAGATTACGTTGTGATGATAGGGCATTATTCTTCACATTGCATCATTTGTTTATGTTCATCACATTATGATGATAAGGCTATGTTGATCATATTATGATCGAAGTATATGTTCGTCACATTGCGACGATAGGGAAATGTTAATCACATTGCGATGTTAGGTTCTATTCGTGACATTGCTACGAGAGGGAAATGTTAATCACATTGTGACATTAGGTTATTTTCATCACATTCCTACAAGGCTATGTTTGACATATTGTGACGACAAGGCTATGTTTGTCACATTGCGATTGACATATATGTTCATCTTGTTTCCACCTCTGTATATGTTCGTCACAGTGTGGCATTACTATCTTTGGTAGATTGCAATGTTACTATATTCGACATGTTAAAATGTTAGGAAATGTTTGTCACATTGTGAAATCGAGATATGTATGACACATAGCTACGTGAGGAAATGTTCATCACATTGCGATGAGAAGATGATCTGTGACACATTGTGATGTCTGTTTATGTTTGCCACATTGCAATGTTACTATCCACATTGGAATGACATGCCTATGTTTGTCACATTGCAACGTTACTATCCACATTAGGAGGACATGACTATGTTCGTGACATTGTGATGTCAATTTATGTTCATCACATTGCGATGTTACTATGTTCAACAAATTGGGATGTTTCTATGTTTGTCAGATTGAAAGGTTACTATGTTCGTCACTGTGTGACATTAATATGTTTGTCAAAGCATAACATTCCTTTTTGTTTGTCATATTGCAATGTATGGGCATGCCTTTCACATGAGAAGGTTGGTTTGCATTCAAAACGTTACAAAAATGAAGTTTTGGCAAAGTTTAAAAAAAATTCTATCTAAGTGTTTCATGTGTGAAAAATATAATAACTTTGAACCAATGCAATATATTACATAAAAGGAAAGTTAGAATCATAAGTTAGATCTTGAATTGGAAAATCTATCCCTTCCAAATAATCATATATAAAATTAGTGTATGCATTTTGGTGTTGCAAATTGTGATTGTCACAAAAACGCAAAGGAGGGGTTAAAATCAATTATGATTTATAGTTGTAAATTTTTTAACTAAGATCCATTTTTTACTAACTTTGATCGATTTAATGTTTCAACTCTTTGAGTGTTAGGTTATGCCATAGTGTTTTCTTTTTCCACTTTATAATGGAATACAATTTTCATCAAAATTTGCTTTTTTATAATCCAATCTTCCATAAAAATAATGTCAATAAAAATACCAAATGTTGTCTCTCTCTTAACATAT
This sequence comes from Picea glauca, assembly GCA_000966675.3. NCBI lineage: Eukaryota > Viridiplantae > Streptophyta > Pinopsida > Pinales > Pinaceae > Picea > Picea glauca. The sequence continues at coordinate 1,508,548 of JZKD02S1647383.1, read as the reverse complement.
TGTTATTAGAAATTTGATTTTAAATATAAAATATTGTTTTTTTCTTGATATAATACATTATTATTAGACATTTGATTAATTGAACTTTTTTCTTAAAAAAAAATAAATTAAATAATTATTTAATATTGTTATTTTTTTTTTAATTATGAATGGTTCAATTTTTTCAATTGATTTTTTTTATATGTTTGTATTTTGAAAACTATTTTAAATAATTTAATTTTAATTAAAAATTATTACTATTTTATATGATTATTATTTTAAACAATTTATTTTTATATAAATCAATAAAATAATCATTTATAAGGAATCCAAAACAAAAAAAATACAGAATTATAATAAAAAATAAATGAAAATTGTGCAAAGATTTATAATAATAAAACTAAATTATATATATATATATATATATACCCTAATCCTAAAAATTAAAATATTTTAAAATAAAATAAAAAGGTTCCTCAAAGAAATCTAATAAAATATTCTCATAAGAGTAAAGTCATATTACCGTTTCAATAACATTACATTAACATTAAATTTTACATTTAAGAATAACTTTTCCTTAAAAAAACTTATAGGCCAAAATCTGTTGTTATCGATTGGTAAACCGCAAGAATATGTTATTATTTTATTGGACGAAAAATTTACACATGCTATGATGAAGAAGAGTGACGGCTTTGATGCATGGAGTATAAAACATGTTTAATCTCATTGTGTTATATAAAAGATCACCTCAACCTAAAAGATGATTGTCGGATAGTTCATTCAACATAATCTATTCTCTACATATGTAACCAGGGACAATAAGTTCATTTTTATAAATGTAATGAAACAATTATATAAACCTAACCTTAATAAATTCCATCCTAATCTTAATAATCAATTAACTGTTAATTATCTATGCGATAAACGTTTAGTTGTAAATCTCTGCATCAACCCATGACAAATTTTTCAATGACAGTAGCTTCCTCGGTGAGAGTATTGTCAGCCATTATAGAGTTAACTGTATGTAGGATGGTATACTTCACAACAAAAATGGGAGAAAGCATCGGCATAAGACATGTATGTGGATATTATATCCCCATTATATTTTCCCATCCCACAGCAAGCATTGCAATATTGAAATCTAAAACCTGTGAAAAAAAAAAACATACATGGATTCAAAAATTAGAAATAAAATTATAAAAAGTTAATGGCTAATTTGTGAACATAAATTGGTGTAAACCTGAATAATTCATGGCTATAAATCATAAACCTAAATCATAAATGAACTGGTAAACTGCGAGTATCGCCATTCAGATGCCAACTATGAAGACACCAAAATTATGGATTCTTAAGAACCCCGGCCAGATGCCAACTATGAAGACTCCAAAATTATGGATTTGTGTATGCAGCCCGTGGAATTATTAAAAACCCTGACCTCGAAAATTAGGGGTTTTTCTAATGGATACGCCTCTCGCCAAGCTGGCTTGTCAAGATTTTCTGCCTTTCCCACTAACAACCAATATCTCGACATGCCTACATAGACGAAGCTCAATCCATTGGGAATCAACTGTGTTGGTTCCATGGATCGTGAAATAAGTGACGGAATCGAGCCTAGGAAAAATCTCGAAAAAATTTGGCCAAATTATTGGGCAATTCATCCAAAGAGGATAGATCGGTATACAAGCTGATTGAAAAGTTCATTGCCAACACAAAATCTCGAATGATTCCATCAACTCACCCAAGAAAAAGTTGGGGGACAAATGGCAGGAGTATCAGGGTTTTAACAACTGGGAAGAAAAACTACAGAATAATCTACTGGAATGAGAAACGATTGTACGCACTGCGAGTAGTAGTGCACCCCATGCTTTTTAAGAATATGAAATCATTTTGATTATGCGGCTACCATAACTAAACATGGTAGAAATATAAATCTAACACTGTAAAATGATAAAAAGTTAATAGTGGAGTAAATTTGTAATTTCAAGTAAGTTCCTTAATCATTTGAACGTGGCAGTTAGATGGTCACACAATAATTTCTTAATCATATTAAGTAAATGTTAAAAAGTAAACAGGTTAACTGAAGCTTTTAAAAATGCTAGAAAGTTATGAATATGAGATCTAGTTCATTGATTTGGAAGGACGACTAAGAATATGATAACATCTTCAATTGTTGGCCATAAGATTAAGATTTAAGGTTAAAATATCATTAAAAGTGTCCATTTCCAATAGGTGTACGCCTTTCGACATAACAATTTCACTTTCACTATAGCTCGTGCCGACATTACTTGGTTCTGTCAATTCTGCATATTTCTACAAGGAGAACTCTGAAAGTCTACTTAAAGTGCCTTAATCTCGCCGATTTTTCTGGACTTTTTATTTATCATTCCGACATTAAATTTGTTTGAAATTTAAAATTGTAATTTTAAACATTTTTGCTATCTCCATAATTGATAATAATTGATTTATATATTCTAATAGATTAATCATTTTAAGTTTTGGTTTTTTTATATTAATATTTTTTGGGGATATTTGGTTGAAATTTGGTGAGAAATTGTTAGATTTATAGATTTGAATAATTATTTCCTTAAGGGTTTTTCAACATGATGAATCTATTTCTGCATTCAAAAATGGATTTTAAACAACAAAAAATAGTGATTTCGTGGAGATTTATGTAGCCCAATTCCAACTAAAAAATCCAAAACTTAGAATAGTTAGACAACACCTATTCTAAATTCATGATGATGATGATTAACCCTTCAATGACACTGAATTGATGTTTTAGACATTAAGAAGGTAAGAGATTACTTGCAATTTTTTAGAATTTTGTTTATGCACTTGAATTTTGTTTCTATAAGAGAAAGATACAACAAATACAAAAGAATTTTATAACTTATAATCTCAAAATTAAAGAAAATACATCCTATCCTGTCCTATCCTCCTCTTAGAAACAAGCCTCTAGATACCTAATGTATATGAACAAGTTAAACAACATGGAAGACATTAGGCTTCCTAAAATTGCATCAAAATCCAGTAGTAACTATCATATACTTAGGATGACATAAATATGCCCAATGTTAGCTAAGCTATTGGGGAATCATGGAAGACACCATTTTGCAAAATAAATATACTATTAAAAATATCATCAAATCAAAATTTAAGGAGAAAATGTGGTGTGATAAAGATTTAGTGGAAAAAATAAAATTAAGATATTATAAGGATGTAATCAACCCTAATCTAGAAGATGAAAATTATCTATCTGTTTTGATGAGTGTAAAGAAAAAAATAAGCATTGCTAAGATAAGAGCAAATTCTCACTAGCTCCATAGTGAAACTAGAAGTTGGTCAACTCCTAGAAGGCCATGGGATGAAAGAGTGTGTCACCTTTGTGACACTAAGGTTGAAGATTAAAAACACTTTCTCTTTGATTGTCCAACCTATACTCACATTAGATCTCATTTTCAAAATATTTGTCACATTACCAACCTTCCTAACCTCTTAAATCAACGAAGCTATGTTGATCTTGGAAAACTTTTCTTAATGCTTTTAGAGAACATAAATTTTTTTCTAAAGAATCAAAAGTAATCACTTACCCTCTTAAAGTTTGATAAAAAAAAATCGATCTTAGTGGAGGTTAATCATCATCATCAATCATTATTAAATTAAAAGTTTAAGAAAAACTAGTAATGTTACAAATATTATGAAATTGATAAAAATTAACAAATGTACAATATAAACAATATAGATAAAAATTTACAATTCTAAAATCACTAAATTCCTAATCATTCAATTTTTTAATTCTAATTAAGAAAATTAAACTTTTAAATAGAATATCAAATTCATAACATAAATTACGAATAAATTTTTCAATTATGATTAAGAAAATAACTTTTAGATAAAATATCAAATTCCTAACATAAACTACAAGCAAAGGAAGAATGTTTGGAACATACATTCACAAGTAACGAAAATGTGATTGTTTAACTATTTCCAACATACATTCACGAGTAAGGAAAATATGATTGTTTAACTATTTCTAACTATTAGCATATCATGTTAAATTTGAAGGACTTTCCTATTGTACGAAACATTTTACATCATAAAAAGAAGATGCTAATAATTAATGTTATATTTCATATTTATATGTATATTATAATCAAATAATTTTTTTTTTAAATGTATTAGGTATTCGTGAGGTAAAATCATGTGGTAAAAGTTTTGAGAATTTTTTTTTTCAAATACAAATTTAAGATTTATATTTTTTCTATTTACTTAAAAAATCAAATCAATTAATTAATTTTTTAATTTTTATGTAAAACTATATATTATTATATTCATACCTGCACTCGCGTAAAAACAAAAAATGACCTCGATGTTGGTGTTAACGTCTCATTGCATTAGAAGAAGTATACGATAAAGTTAAATCAATTAATTAATTTTTTAATTTTTATGTAAAATTATATATTATTATATTCATACTTACACTCGCGTAAAAACAAAAAATGACCTCGGTGTTGGTGTTAATGTCTCATTGCATTAGAAAAAAGTATATGATAAAGTTTAAAGATGATTTATGAGCACCAATAATTTAAAGATTATTTATATTTTCTATCACTTTTTATATTTTTCCTAGAGAAAATGCATACTAAAGGAAGCATATGATATAATTTAAAAATTATTTATGTTTTCTATCATTTTTCATAATTTTCTCAGAGAAATTGTTATTATTATGCATTGATTATTTTTGTTTTCCACATTTATTTTAGAAGAATTGTTACACATTCGAATATTACATCATCACATGATTAATATCTCAATGAATTCAAAGGATGTTGTTCACTTAGGACAAAATCGACCATTAATTAACATGATGCCATGTAATGTTTTTGTGTAAGACCAAAGTCATGTTACCATGTAATGTATTTGTGTACGACCAAAATCAATGTATAATTATTTTTGGAAAACTTTAAATCTAAGAAGAATTGTTACACATTCGAATATTGCATCATCACATGATTAATATCTCAATGAATTCAAAGGATGTTGTTCACTTAGGACAAAACCGACCATTAATTAACATGATGCCATGTAATGTTTTTGTGTAAGACCAAAGTCATGTTACCATGTAATGCATTTGTGTAAGACCAAAATCAATGTATAATTATTTTTGGAAAACTTTAAATCTAGTTATTGCAAATTTTGTAAAAGTTTTTTTGTTAATATGTTTGATATTTGAATCTCACATTTCATGAAATTATTTTGACAATTTCAAGTGTTGCATGTTTTCTTCTTCTACATTTAATATAAGGTATTTTGTTTTTTTCTTCTACATTTGATATAAGGTACTTAAACCAGATATTTATAAAAGATTTGGATATTTAAATCTCACATCTCATGAAATTATATTGACAATTTCACCTATTGCATGTTCTTTCCTTAGAGAGTTAATACAGATATTTATAAAAATCCTCTAGATAAAAAATTTACTAATGTACCAATTTATATTGTTTACAATTTTAAACATTAAATATTAACCAACTTACAATACAATACATTTATCATTAGGTGTGACCAGAAGTGTTTAATGCAAGCTTGGTCAGAGGCCTTTTCCATTCCTCATATTGTCCCACCTTTACATGATATCTAGATTCACACAACATTTTGATATTACATTTTCCATGATATCATATGTCACTTTCAAATAAGGATTTACTTTGTTCCCAAGTTTTATTATACCATTATATAGGTAAATTGAAGATTTGCTCAAAATTTTAGATTGTTTTCTCTTGTCCCCAAGAAGTTGTTGTTGGGACTTGACCTCAACACCTATTGTCTTTCTATAGTTCAATTATATGGCTTCAACACTTAATGTTTTGCTCGAATTTAATATCATGGAACTATGTGCATGTTACCCAACCACACCTAGAAAGGTGAGTGAATTTGTATGTTTATTTTTTGAAAGTAGCAATCCACTTGCCATCATGAAGGAAAACCAAAGCATGACTATTGAATATTCATTAATATGGCTAATAAAAGAGGAGTTTGAAATTTCTTTAGCTAAAAAAGAGAAGGAACACATGTTTGTAGATGTTGCTAAAATCATTTTGGAATTGTAAAAAAGGAAATAGGATAGTGGGAGTAGTCTCATTGTTCTAACAATGCTGTGAACATAAAGAAACAATTTGTGAGGATAAAGATAACTTAAAATAATATAGGAAAATAATTTAGGTTCACTAAAAATATATAAAAACCATTAATATTTAAAAAAAATCTTTTTCAAATTATTATTTTTGTCAAGTTTTAACATGATTTCTAAAAGCAATAGAAAAATATATTTAGGTTCATTACAAATATATAAAGACCATCAATATTTAAAAAAAAAAAATTCAAATTATTATTTTTCTTAAGTTTTAAGATGATTTGTAAAACAATAAGTTAAGTTTTCAAAAAATTCAAACAAATAAAATAATATAAAAAATTCTATTTTTAAAATACCATAAATTTAGCGATAGACTTTTTCATATGATGAATATAAGAAATTGCTAATTTTGTGATACCATAAATTTATGAATATAAGAAATTGTTAACTTTATGATATCATAAATTTAGTGAAATGAGTAAAAAATATATGTAAAAAATATTTTTTTTTCAATTTAAAATTATTTTCAAATTTAAATTTAAATGCAATGTGGACATACATAAAAATTCATTCATTTTGTAGAAATGAGCTTGCAAAATAAATTTGTAAAAATAAGCTTACAAAATACTGTTTATTGAAATATTCACATTAAAAATTCTTCTTTTGTTATTTTTTCTTCAATTATTTCATTTGTTTTTAAATAAACATGGGTAACACTCCGTGCCTGATGATGGGACCTCCACAAATCTCTTCCTTTTAGAAAAAATGTCTAAGATTTCTCCTTCAATCACTTGCAAAACTCTTAACTTGTTTATCAGAAATGAAGTAAGGGAGAGGGACAGTGATACCACCAGAGCCAAATGAGACGTGCCGAGAACCCCTTGGATAATAATAATTTATTCCAAACAACTGCAATCCAGTCATGTTACCAATTGAGCAATTTCATGTGTGACAGAGTTTTCAGAATTTCATTGAACCATGCAAATTCCACATACTTGAATTGTCGGTTCACTATTTGTCACGAGATTGACATGTTCTAGAAGTTCAAGATTTCAGAACTTGACAATAAGCATACATTTGAGAACACAAAACACGTACAAATAATTGAAATTTGATAATGAAAACTACATACAAATGAATGAACAAGGCTTTTCGCTAGCCACATGAAAGGGCTTCGCAATCCAAATCATCATCGGAAAGTGGTGAGTTGATAGTTATGCTATAATATATTCATAGGCAATTGATATAATATATTTATGCCGAAAGGCGTACATCTATTGATCATGGGCACATTTAATAGGTTTTTAGTGCTTAATCAGTTTTGTTTGGACAAGATTAAATATTTATGGAATATTCTTCGTAGTCCCAATAAATCAATAGTTGTGATTTCAACCACTAACTTCCTCACTATTATAAAGACATCAGTTTACATGTTTATTTTTTTACTTTTACTTAATTATATTTAAAATTTACTATGGTGGCTAGTTGATTGCCACGTATGAGTGATTAGGGTTTCATTTTCTAGGCCAAACTAAACCTTTGGCCTTCACCAGCCACGTTCTGAATACACTGCCTCCTTCCAATGAACTCTTGTCAACTCCTTCTGTCCACTATCTATCGTGAGCGTAGACATCTCATTTTAGCACGCGTCGTCGCTTGAAGTGATCGTGCATGCCGACATCGGATTCCAACTGACGTTGTCGTTCTTGCAATAATTGTTTCTTGCTTCTGCCCTAATAAATATCATCCACGTGCAGGTAATCCCAGTCCTGTGCGGACATGCACACATATCTATGAGAGGTTTTCCCATCCAATGCTTAGCAAGCCCGACAAAAATGATTGATGGATCATGGAACTACAAACCAAACATCTTCTCAATTCATGTCATCTAGATTATTGCTTCGCAACGGAGATTATTATGTTCACAAACGTGAAACAATTTGAGCGAAAGGGGGTTTATTTTCTGGACGAGCCGAAACCTTTCGGCGTTCACCAACCATGAATTTGTGGTTGTGCTAGTGCTATATATATCGATAGTTTGTTCCAGTCTCAGATAACAAAGACACCTGGAGAATAGGCAATTGACTGAGTGGCAACCTGCGCCCTTTCATGCTTTGAGGGGAAGAAATATAGGCTTATCAAAACCTAATTTGATTAATTAGTGTCACCTTTCGGGACAAAAATTTATCTATGTTTTTATCAATATAATAAACTTGACCACTTTATCGTTCCCACAATATCTCATGTTCATTTATTTTTTTCTTTTAGAGTTGTAGGTTATTGAATAACTTAGGGAGAATGTCTCTTACTTATTGTACAATAATGATTTCGCTTGGAGATAAATTCAATCATTTTAATATTTTAAACATTTTCAAAATATTTATGTGCTAATGCCACTCTCAAGAAAGATTCACAAGTGAAAGGAAGAAAATAGAATCAACCCAAAAGTAAACCCTTTTTTTACAATAACCCAATCACAACTATGCTAAAGAGAGATAACCTTATTGTGCTAGAGGGAGATAGAGAAAAATGTCTAGTCATAATTGTGCTACACAAGATATGTACAAGTAAAAGGAAAAGAAAGAAATGATAATCAGGAGGGAAAAATTTATGTTCCCTTAGGCATAAAACACTCGATAAGAGAGATCATGAAGATCATAAGATGATGTTATTTAAATGAGAGTTTATACACAACTCAAGTAGAGTACTACACCTAGGGGTTAATAAGCTTACTTGAACAAGCTTGAATAGGTTGGAATTTCCTACTCTTAGTATTGAAATAAATGATATTAAATCAGTAAAGGATATACTCTGCCATGATTAAAAATACATTAACGATTCATATGAGCATGCCATGGTCCCATGTCAATAGTATTCCCATAACTTAAACACATCCCCTTTAGTTGAATGAGGTCCATATAGAGAATGAATTGCATCACAACATTTAATCCCAAAACCCCCTTAATTGTAGACCTCCAACACCAATATGGTGTCATAACCTAGTGAAGGTGGGCCCCAACAAATTTTGTTGAAGAAACATTCAAGTTGAGTTGTGAAGGGTATAACCATGCGCTCAACTTATCCCTATGAATAGATACATATTGGATGTAAGGAATGTAGGGAATATGTATATCAATGTGCATATGACTACTAATAATATTAATGGTGCTTTAATTATCACAATATAAGCATAATCATCCTCATCTAGGGAAGCTAGAAGATCACTGGCATGCATGGCTTCCATGGGGGGTTCCTACAATAGTTTGTATTTTACCAATCATAAGTACTCAATAAGAATGATTCATATCCTCGATTTTTTGCTTCATAATAACTCCAAAATTTACAAATTTATGATATTGCTACTTCAACATTGATGTTACAATATGGAAATCATACAATAAGTTTGAATAGGTTTTTTAGTAGTTCAAAAATTGAACAAGGGAATGATTTATTCATACGTTCCCATTTTCATTAAATTTGGATCAATTCATGTCTAAGTCCTTGTGAAATAGGCCCAAAAAAATTATTTATAAAGTTTGAAATGGAGGTTTCTAAAGTGCAAGTTCTAGTTTTGAATGTACCAATATCTAGTTCCAAAATTGTAAAAGTGGATATGATTTTTGCATTTCTAGAATTTGAGTATGAGATTTTTGAATTCAGTATTGGCACTTTTAGAACAAGAATTTTCTCTTTTAATAGCCAATGTTATCACTTTCATTATCTAATTCTGCACTTTTGAGAGTTAAGATTAGCACTTTAATAAAAACCTATATTGGTGCTTTTGGAATATAATTTTGCAATATTGGAATCCTATATTGGCACATCAATGGTTTTTCACTTTATAAACCTCAATTTTCATTTAATTTCCAATCACATTTAATCTATATCATTCAAAGTTTTTAAAATTGGCGACACATCATCTACAACCACTCATCATTTATCTCTTTGTAACCATATAGATTTTTTCATTGTCCCTTATATTACTTTCCACGGAGA
>JZKD02S1647383.1:1470006-1487608 GCA_000966675.3 Picea glauca | reverse complement strand
GGGAGGAGCCGGAGGGGGGTGGGAAAGAGCCCAATTCTTGAGGATCGAGAGTTCAGAAGGGGAACAATCCAAATCTGCTCTGGACCAGGTTTGAAGATATAAGGTTTCTTGAAATAATATTTACCTGTAGTTTAGTCTTAGTTTTATAGTGATATTTTGAATAAATATAATGAAAATATTTGTAAGAAATTTTGTATTTGTAATGATGGAATAAATGTATTTACATTTTAATTTATTATAATTCTAATTTAAAACTCTTCTTTTAGGAAACCGGTTCCCAAGATACCATTTCTTTTATGTTGAAGCTCCTAAAAAGCTCCCAAGTTCCCAAAAGAGTTCCTAACCAATGAAGGATGTTCCCAACTAGTTCCCAAGCTCCAGAAACTTCGGGAACAAGTTTCAGAGATGTTGAAAATGTGAGGAGTTGTTCCCGTGCAACTATGTTTTTTTGCAATATTTTATTGGGATATTTGCTCGAAATCTGGTGAGAAATTGTGAGATCTACATATTTGAGTGATTATTTCCTCAGGGGTTTCTAAGCATGCTGAATCTATTTCTGCATTCAATAATGGATTTTAAACAACAAAGAATAGTGATTTCATGTAGATTTATGTGGCCCAATTCCGAATAAAAAATTGAAAACTTAGAATAGTTAGACAATGCCTATTCTAAATTGATGATGATGATGATTAACACTTCAGTGATAATGAATTAATGTTTTAGACATTAAAAAGGTAAGATATTACTTGCATTTTTTTAGAATTTTTTTTATGTACTTGAATTTTTTTTTTGTAAGAGAAAGATAGAGAAAATACAAAAGAATTTTATAACCTATAATCTCAAAATTAAAATAAATACACCCTATCCTATCCTCCTCTTAGAAACAATTCCCTCCCCCATTGAGAGAACGACTATGACTAGATACATAATGTATAAGAACAAGTTAAACAACATGGAAGACAATAGGCTTCCTAAAATTGCTTCAAAATCTAGTTGTAACCACCATTGACTTAGGATGGAATAAAGATGCCCAGTCTTGACTAAACTATTGGAGAATCATGGAAAACACCATTTTGCAAAATAAATATACTATTAAAAATACTACCAAATCAAAATTTAAGAAGAAAATGTGGTGTGATAAAGAGTTATAGGAAAAAAGAAAGTTAAGGTATTATAAGGATGTAATAAACAGTAATCTAGAAGATCAAAATTATTTATCTATTTTGATGAGTGTAAGGAAAAAAATAATCATTGCTAAGATAAGAACAAATTCTAACGAGCTCCATAGTGAAACTGAAAGTTGGTCAATTCCTAAAAAGCCATGGGATGAAAGAATGTGTTACATTTGTGACACTAAGAAGGTTGAATATTAAAAACACTTTCTCTTAGATTGTCCTACCTATACTCACATTAGATCTCATTTTCAAAATATTTGTGACACTACCAACCTTCCTAACCTCTTAACTCAAAGAAGCTATGGGGATCTTGTAAAGCTTTTTTTAATGCTTTTAGAGCACATAAACAAAATTCTAAAGAATCAAAAGTAATCACTTATCCTCTTAAAATATGATATACCAATTCTATCTTAGTGGATGTTCATCATCATCATCATCATAACTGGTAGTGAGACAAATATTATGAAATTAATAAAAATTAACAAATATACAATTTAAACAATATAGATAAAAAATTATAATTCTAAAATCACCAAATTCATAGTCTTTCAAATTTTCAATTTTGATTAAGAAAATTAAACTTTTATATAAAATATCAAATTCATAATATAAATTACAATAATTGAAAAAAATGATAAAGAGAATTCAACTTTTCAAAAAAATATCAAATTCATAACATAAAATACAAGCAAAGGAAGAATGTTTGGAACATAAATTTGCAAGGAAGGAAAATATGATTTTTTTAACTATTTCCAACTGTTGCTTATATTGCATCATAAAAAGAAGATGCTAATAAGTAATGTTATATTGCATATTTGTATGTATATTAAATATTAAATATTTTTTTTTATATTGTATTAGGTAGTCGTGATGTAAAATCATATGTAAAATCATATCTGTTAAAAGTTTGGGGATTTTTTTTTTTTCCATTTAAAGTTTTTAATTTATTTAATTTATTTAAAAAATCAAATGTATTAATAATTTTTTAATTTTTATGTAAAATTATATATTATTATATTCATGCTTACACTTAGATAAAAACAAAAAATGACCTCGATGTTGTTGTTAATGTCTCATTCCATTAGAAGAAGTATATGATAAACTTTAAAGATAATTTATGCTTTCTTATAACTTTCCAAATTCGTCCTATAGGAATTGTTATGCAATAATTATTTATGCTTTCTCTCACTTTCCATATTTTACTACAAGGCATTTGCATTTCAATATTGTAGTAAAAATTGACAGGAATTGTTATGCAATAATTATTTATGCTTTCCCTCACTTTCCATATTTTACTACAAGGCATTTGCATTTCAATATTGTAGTAAAAATTGACTTTGATGTTAATGTTTCATTTTATTAGAGGAAGCAGTGGAGGAAGTACATGATATAATTTAAAGATTATTTATATTTTTTTATCATTTTTTATATTTATTCTAGAGAAAATGCATACTAGAGAAAGCAAATGGTATAATTTAAAGATTATTTATGTTTTTTTTTATAATTTTTCATTATTTTTTTAAAAGAATTGTTATGTATTGATTATTTATGTTTTTAATATTTGTTTTATTTTTATTGCATTATCACATGATTAATACCTCAATGAATTCAAGGGATGTTGTTCACTTTGGACAAACCCTACCATTAATTAATATGATGCCATGTAATTATTTTGCGTAAAATCAAATCATGTTATCATGTAATGTATTTGTGTAATACCAAAGTCATTGTATAATTATTTTTGGAAAACTTTAAACCTAGTTATAGACAATTTTGTAAAAAAAATTTTTTTTAATATGTTGGATATTTAAATCTTATATCTCATAAAATTATATTGACAATTTGACATGTTGCATGTTTTCTTCTTACATTTCATACAAGGTACTCAAAATATTTATAGAGGATTTGGATATTTAAATCTCACATCTCATGAAATGATATTTACAATTTTACTTATTGCATGTTCTCTCCTTCGACATTTGATACAAGGTACTCAAATCATTGATATTTATAGAAATCTTTTAGATGAAAAATTACTAAAGTACCAATTTATATTGTTTTCAATTTTAAAGATTAAATATTAACCAACTTACAATACAATACATTTATCATAAGGTGTGATAAGAATTGTTTAATGCGAGCTTGGTCAAAGGTCTTTTCCATTCCTCATATTGTCCCACCTTAACATGATATCTAGATTCACAGAACATTCTGATATTACATTTTTCATGATATCATATATCGCTTTGAAATAAGGATTTACTTTGTTCCCAAATTTTATTATATCATTATATAGGTAAATTGAGGATCTCCTCAAGATTTTAGAGTGTTTCTCTTCTCCCCAAGAAGTTGTTGTTGGGACTTGACCTCAACCCCTATTGTCTTGTCTTGCTACAGTTCAATTATATCACTTCAACACTTAATGTTTTGCTAGAGTTTAATATCATGGAACTATGTGCATGTTACCCAACCACACTTTGAAAGGTGAGTGAGTTTGTCCAATGTGGATGTTTACTTTTGAAAAGTTACAATCCACTTTCAATCATGAAGCTAAACCAAAGCATGACTATTGAATAGTCATTAACATGGCTAAATTTCTTTAGCTAAAAAAGAGAAGGAACACATGTTTGTAGATGTTGCTAAAATCATTTTGGATTTGTAAAAATGGAAATAGGATAGTGGAAGCACTCTCATTGTTCTAACATTGTTGCAAACATAAAGATACAATTTGTGAGCATAAAGATAATTTAAAATAATATAGGAAAATATATTTAAGTTCACTGAAAATATATAAAAACCATTAATATTTAAAAAAAAAAATCTTTTTCAAATTATTATTTTTCTTAAGTTTTTTTTCAAATTATTATTTTTCTTAAATTTTAAAATGATTCGTAAAAATAATAGGAAAATATATTTAAACTCACTAAAAATATATAAAATCCATCAATACTTAAAAAAACTTTTTCAAATTAATATTTTTCTTAATTTTTAAGATGATTTGTAAAAACAATAAATGAAGTTTTCAAAAAATTCAAACAAATAAAAATAGACTTTTCATAGCATGAATATAAAATGTTCTACTTTTTAGAATACCATAAATTTAATGATAAACTTTTTCATAGAATGAATATAAAAAATTTCTACTTCTTATAATACCATAAATTTAGTGAAACTAGTAAAAATATATGTAGAAAATGAAGTTTTTCCAATTTAAAATTATTTTCAAATTTAAATTTAAATGCAATGTGGACATGCATGAAAATTCATTATTTTGTAGAAATGAGCTTGCAAAATAAATTTTGTAGAAATAAGTTTGCAAAATGCTATTTATTGAAATATTCAAATTAAAAATTCTTCTTTCATTATTTTTTATTCAATTATTTAATTTGTTTTTAAATAAACATGGGTGTGCCATGATGATGGGACCTCCACAAATCTCTTCCTTTTTGATAAAAAACCCTCCTAACCTGCCCTCCTGATATTTACTTTTCTATTATGTTTCTAAGATTTCTCCTTCGATCACTTGCAAAACACTTAACTTGTTTATCAGAAATGGAGAGGGACAGTGATACCACCAGAGCCAAATGAGACGTGCGGAGAACCCCTTGGATAATAATAATTTATTCAAATTACCAATTGAGCAATTTCAAGTGTCACAGAGTTTTCAGAATTTCATTGAATCATGTAAATTCCACATACCTGAATTGTCAGCTCACTATTTGTCACGAGATTGACATGTTCTAGAAGTTCAAGATTTCAGAACTTGACAATAAGCATAAATTTGAGAACACAAAACACGTACAAATAATTGAAATTTGATAATGAAAACTACATACAAATGATTGAACAAGGCTTTTCGCTAGTCACTTGAAAGCGCTTCGCAATCCACATCTTCATTGGAAAGTGGTGAGTCGATAGTTATGCTATAATATATTCATAGGCAATTGATATAATATATTGTTATATATATATCGATAGTTTGTTCCAGTCTCGGATACAGAGACACGTGGAGAATAGGCAATTGACCGAGTGGCAGCCCGCGCCCGTTCATGCTTTGAAGGGAAGAAATATAGGCTTATCACAACCTAATTTGATTAATTAGTGTCACCCTTCGGGATAAAAAATTGTCGATGTTTTTACTAATATAAGAAATTTGACCACTTTATAGTTTCCACATTATCTCATGTTTATTTATTTTTTTCTTTTAGAATGGTAGGTTATTGAATAACTTAGGGAGAATGTTTCTTACTTATTGTAAGATAATTATTTCTTTTGGAGACAAATTCAATCATGTTGTACAAGACACCGTGAAAATCACAAGAATAACCATTATCCTAATATTCATTGTTTCACTACCATTTTAATATTTTAAACATTTTCAAAATAGTTATGTGCTAATGGTTTTCTCAAGAAAGATTCACAAGTGAAAGGAAGAAAATAGAATCAACTCAAAAGTAAATTTTTGTTTTGCAATAACCCAATTACAACTATGCTAAAGAGAGATAACCATTGTTGCATGGGAATCGCTGACATTTTTAACATATAGATTCCAAGTTCTTGATGTTTTGGGAGCTTGTGAACTAGTTGGGAACGTTCCTAATTGAATGAGAACTCTCTTGGGAATTTGGAAGCTTTTTGGGAGCTTCAACATCAAAGAAATGGGAGCTTGGGAACTAGTGCCTTAAAAAAAGAACTTTAAATTAGAATTATATTATATTAAAATGTAAATATATTTATTCCTTTATTACAAATACATAATTTATTACAAATATTTTCATTATATTTATTCAAAATATCACTATAAAACTAAGACTAAACTGGTGAATATTATTTCAAAAATTACTAAAGTAAAAAACTTAATAATACTCACTTTATAGTTGTGTATATGAAAAACTTTTAATGCATTTATGTTTTCCTTCAAACCCAAACCAAACATTTGCGCCACTAGTTGATATCAACAAACCATATCATTGACTTTTATTGTATTTCCATATTAGAAGAATAGTACTATTTTGTTTTTTTCAATAAAAAAATAATAATGCATCAAATTTACAAAGATGTTTAAAGTTTATATATGTAAAGTTTAATTTTAAAACGATGTTAAAATTGTATATATGTATCTTCAATTTTGTTTCTCATTTTCTAATGGAATATTTATGGATATTAAAGTTTCATTATTCTATTAAATATATTCATATAATTATTTGCACGAATTAAATTAGTAATTTTAATATTGTAGTTGTTGCAATAGGAGAAACGTTGTCCTCCATTCAACTTCAATTTTATTGAAATAAGATTTAAAATTTATCAATATCTCTATACATTGTAATCTAAAGTATCATTGTAATCTAAAATATTTTTATATTTTTTTAATATAAATTATTGTCGCTCCCAAATTCAAGTTTCCTGTAAATTTAAGGGAAACTTCTACTCGTTCCGAACACTCTTATCCACGTTCCCAAGGTTCGCATATTTCTGAAACTTGTACAACATAGGAGATAACCCTATTGTGCTAGAGGGATATAAAGACAAATGTCTAGTCATAATTGTGCTACAGAAGAGATGTACAAGTAAAACAAAAAGAAATAAATGATAATCGGAGGAGAAAAAATATTTAGGTTCCCTTAGACATAAAACACTTCATAAGAGAGAACACAAACATAATAATATTTTGTTATTTAAATGAGAGTTTATACACAACTAAAGTAGAGTACTACACCTAGGGGTTAATAGGGCTACTTGTACAAGCTTGAATATGTTGGACTTACCTACTCTTAGTATTGAAATAAATGATTTTAAATTAGTAAAGGATATACTCTACCATGATTAAAAATACATTAACTATTCATATGAGCATGCTATGGTCCCATGTCAATTTTATTCCCATAACTGAAACACACCCCATTTGTTGAATGAGGTCCATATAGAAAATGATTTGCATCACAACATTTAATTCTAAAACCCCCTTAATGGTAGACCTCCAACATCAATATGGTCTCATAAGATAATGAAGGTGGGCCCCAACAAAGTTTGTTGAAGAAACATGCAAGTTGAGTTGTAAAGGGTATAAGCATGCACTCAACTTATCCATATGAATAGGTACATTTTGTATGTAGGGAATACATATATCAATGTGCATATGACTACTAATAATATTAATGGTTCTTTAATTATCACAATATAATCATAATCATCCTCATCTAGGGAAGCTAGAGCATCACTGACATGCATGGCTTCCATGGGGGGTTCATACAATAGTTTATATTTTACCAATCATAGGTACTCAATAAGAAGGATTCATATCCTCATTTTTTTTCTTCGTAATAACTAAAACATTTACCAATCTATGATATTGATGCTTCAACGTTGATGTTACAATGTGGAAATTGTACAATAACTTTGAATAGGTTCTTTAGCAGTTCAAAACTTGAACAAGGGAATGATTTAATCATGCGTTCCCAATTTCATTAAATTTGGATCAATTCATGTCTAAGTTCTTGTGAAATAGGCCCAAAAAAATCTTTATAAAGTTTGAAATTGAGGTTTTTAAAGTGCAAGTTCTAGTTTTGAATGTAATAATATCGATTTCCAAAATTGTAAAATTAGATTTTATTTTTGCATTTCTAGAATTTGAGTATGGGATTTTTGAATTCAGTATTGGCACTTTTAGAACAAGATTTTTCTCTTTTGAGAGCCAATATTATCACTTTCATAATCTAATTTTGGACTTTTGAGAGCTAATCTTATCCCTTCAAGAAAAACATATATTGGTGCTTTTAGAATATAATTTTGCAATATTGGAATCCTATATTGGCACATCCATGATTTTTCACATTACAAACCTCAATTTTGATTTAATTTTCAATCACATTTAATCTGTATCATTCAAAGTTTTTAAAATTTGCTACACATCATCTACAAGAACTCATCATTCATGTCTTTGCAACCATAAATATTTTTTCATTGTCCCGTAGATTACTTTCCATGCAGACATCAACAATAACTTTCCATGGAAACATCCACAAAATTTTTGTTTCTACATAATTACAAGTCTTTATAATTATATAGATGTTTTTATTGTCCCATAAATTACTTTCTATGGAGTTTTCTACAATAATTGCATTTCTACAATCATAAATACCATTTAATACAACATTTCAGGAAAGTTACCCAAACTACTGAGTATTGAGCACAATTTGATAATTGAATTTCTCATTATTGTGTTTTCATAAACATAACTTTAATTCTAGCACAAAAAAAGTTTCAAATTTATAAAAACTAACACATACATACATATATACATATATGATTTCTATAATTGGACCTACAAATCAATCCATATGAAAAAATTCATTGATTGTTTTTTCTTATCTATAAATATGATTAAAAACTGGAAGTTATATTGAAGTTATCAAACAAAACGGAAAGTAAAATACAATTTCTTATTAACCATGCAAAAGTTTGTCACATATAGAAAATATTAGTCAAATGTACTAATTACTAAAAAAACATTAATCTCGATAAAGACCAATCAATGGTTACTAAGTTATATTTCGTTTAGTCTTATTTTAGTATTGAGAGAATAATTTCTTAACTATATTTTCTATATAGATATAACTTAAAAAATGTAAATAGAAGTTTCAACATTTGAATAGAGAAAAAAAAATAATTCGACATTAGTTTCCACCCAGTTAGAAACATGGTTGGTCATATTAATAATAACAAGTTCCCATCAAAGAGGTTGAAGAGAGATAACACCATTCAAAGATAAAGAAAAATGTTGAAACTAAGTATAAAGTAGTAGTGTGCACTAGAAATGGAGATATTCATCTCAGTAGACTAAAGTGAGCATTTTCTCTTAATGACTTGTAGTTGAAACAATTGTTCAATGGAGGATAAATTTCACCCTTCGCATTTCCAAATACTTCTATAGTTGTTGATATCATGATATAACCATATTGGAGTTAGAATGTTTCAATTTATTGTTAGTTGTTTGTGATATATTTTTAACTCTGAGGTCATTATAAATTGAAAACAACAATCAAAGGTTTTTTAGGATGCCAGTTAATTCAGATGAATATCTTCCACAATGTAGAGATACAACTATAATTATGAACACAGTGTGATCCATTTATCTCATTTTTCGTTGTAACAATAACTTCCTTTCATTTAATATATATTTCCAATATATTTGTAGCCATCTTGTAAAAAATTAGTTGAGCTCCTCCGTATGTGTAAGAATATATCTTGACAGTAATTGTAAAGTGCCAATATGCACTAGACATATTCATCTCATATGAGATTCACCTTGTTGACCAATATCTTGTCATGTTCATTCATAAAGGGGTTTTTGAAATTGTGAAAAATAAAGTGAATATATTGTAGGTATTTTGGAGGGGCCGAGGTGTTTTGGCTATTGGGAGTATGAAGAAGGAGATCTAGTAAAAATAGGGGATATTTAGTAAAAAGAGGATTACTTTTATTCGAAACATGTAATGGGAGGTGGGTTCAACACAAATATTTTGGGAGGTATTTACTAATATCTAATGAAATTAGTGGTACTCTTTAATATCCCATGAATGCACATGCTATGTCACAACTTCATTGAGTAAAGGCCCCATGATTAATATTTATATAACAAACAAATTGTTTTCCCTAGATAATATATAACTAAAATTATTATATAGTGTAGTTTCACAAAGGATGAATTTTACCTATAAGCACATTAACAATCTAACATCTCTTATCCACAAAGAATTTGATTTTTTTTTTGCAAGATATGAAAAAACACTTTTTTACAATGTTGTCCCAAACATCACAACCCCCTTAATATATAATTTGATACAAGACATTGAAATATATGTAATAATTGATTTGTACAACCCCATAAATAATATCACAACCCCCCTACAAAATATTTTACAATGCCATAGTCTTTCACATTATTGATATTTACAATTTGGAAAATGATTTTTCACTTTTGGAATGTGATATTGGCCCTTTTAGAGTTTGAATTTTCCCTTTTGAAATTTGATATTAGGACTTACATAATGTATATTTTCACTTTTGAATCATTTAATTTTGCAATTTTTGAATCCAAAGATGATGCCCTTGGAAAATATTATCCCCAGTGGATTGGATATTCAGTACAAGATTATTATTTGTACATAGTAGTCACTGCATATATTTCAAATCCTTCCCTCAAATTTTCAGCAAAATGAGACATCATCTTGCAGAGGAACTTATAAGTCGAATATATCGTTTGTGACCTACATTAAACAATTCTTTCAATCACAAGAGATAAAAAAAATGTTTGATTTGGTCCACAAAGATGAATATAAACCCTATTTGATTAGATTTGAAATAAGTCCAATCCAAGCTCCATTGAAGATAAACAAAAATCATCCTCTCTAAAGTTCAAAATTGGATTTTCCAAATAGCAAACTTTAGTTCCAAAATTGCTAATATCATATGAAAAATATGCACTTTTGGATACACTTTTGGAACTTGATTTTGCACTTTAAGAATATATAGTGCCCATTTTATTTGATTATTGAGACAAACCAAACATTATTATTTGAGGGTATTTAGTTACAAATGACCGAATTATTTCACTGATATAGCGATGAAGAAACATATATTTTTTATTATTTGATTGGGTTTATAATGATGATGATTGAATGGTTTATTTATAAGTTTAAATGATGTTATAAATTAATTAAATATACATTGATCTCACACAAAAAATGATATTGATTTTTTGAATTGGATAAATTAAAATGAAAATGTGGATACATTAATTCGTAGATGTTATTGATGGATTTCCTAGTGTGATAAAAAACCTAGGGGTTGCACTAATGTGGTATTGTGATAACATTCAACTGGACTCTAGATTTAATCAGAAAGATAATTAATTATGTGATTATGATATATTTTGATTTTGAATTATAAAAATTAATGAGGCACTAATTGTAGTTTGTGAAAGAAAAGGGAACATGCTTGTCGATTGATCCACATATGGGTGATGGGGTTTTATATGAAACATACTAATTACCATCAAGAGAAGAGTAACAATGTTCCTATTTTCATCTACTAGCAAAGGTTGTGTGATGTCATGATGGTAGTGTTATAATTGTATATTCCACCATATCCTTTGCAAGGTTTCTATGAGATGTTAGGAAGCTAAAATGCACTTTCACCAAGGAAATTGCTCAAAAAAAGCTATAAAAATATATGGCCATGGTTTTTTTATAGTAAAGTAGTAACCAATTGTGGGTTCCTCAAAGAATAGACATGGTCGACCATAGGTTTCCCATACAAAACACACACTATATAGTGATGACTTGGAGATTCATGAAATTAAGAGTTACGAGGAGATCAATGAGAAATGGGATGGGAAAAGCTCATAATTGAGCATGAAACTTGTGCATGACTTGTATTTTTCTGGCTCACATTCCATGAAACCTATCTTCAATCTTTTCTAGTCATCTATGAGAAGAATCCCAATATAGGGGATGAGGCTAGAAAAAAAAATTATAAATAGAAGCATCCTTACGCTAGTGAATTGGAGCAAGAATATTTGGTGTATAGTTTCTAGAAAATTGTTGAATGTTGGGCATCATCATTGGTGTGACTAGAGGATAGGTGAGAGATATATTTGTTTCTTACTATAATATAGTGTATGGTCACGCTTCGTGTATATGGTTCTATTATGGTCAGGGACAATATTTATAGGTCTTGGAGATAGGAAAACTGAATATAATGTTGTAATCTCTTTCATATAATATAGATATACAATTTGTCCCACCCCAAAATATATATATTTCATTATATGTTGAAATGGAATTTGTTTATCTAAATAGGCTTGAACTATTAAATTAGATTTTATTCCATGCAATGTTTCATTTGTGATATTATGAAAGCATGAGGTAGGTGGTTCTTATCTAATTATTGTGCAAGTGTTATGGGATTTTTACCTGGTGACTTTGGGTCATGTCACAATAGAGCTTGACCATATACAAAAGATAGAACCTATCCTCACATACAAAACTTGCAGTGAAATAACTACCTAAATATAGAGGAGATAGAATATCACACCTTGTATCCTATCAATTGATGTCATTCCTCACTCTCTACCCTCGATCCGCTCTTGATCTCTGTCTGAACTAATCTGTAGAAGGAGATCAAGAAAATGGTGCAACAAGGTAGTTATAGGATCCAATTATACGTGTAATATATAGATAAATTCAAATATGTGAATTAAATTGACATACATAAGTAAATTGAACAATATCACACAAGTATGGAGGGAAGGAGAACTCTTTTATTAGAAATAGTAGAAATGAGTGGTTACAACCTGACTCCAATTGTCAATACTTCCCAGGTTCCTCCAATGGTCCTTCAAGAATCAATTAAGCATGATTTCCCTTCCTCGGATTACTCAATAGGGATAGGAACACACTCTATAGTCACATAGGAGAGAGAAATTAGTACTCGAAAGCAAGTTCCAGAATCAAGGGGATGTTACTCAGAGGATAGAGGATATAGGGAAGATTGTAAATTCTTCAACATAACTTTTCACCTTGGTTGTCCTCCTCATCCATGCCCCAAAAAGTGCATTTATACCATATTCAATGGGTTGAGGTGGTTGAATTCCATTGTGTATGGACTTAGGGGAGGTTAGGAATGATCCCAACCAAAAACCTCGCATGAAAAAGTGGAATTATTCTATTTTTCACATTTTTTAGGGCATCCACGAGTTGCACACTAGAAAGGAGCAAATATCCATGGTGTTAACACTAGTGACCTGCATATGGCAACAAAAATGTTGTTTTTTTAGATGATTTAATGTAGGAGGATGGGATTTACATTTTCAAGCTAGGGAAAATGACTGATCCATCTCAGAAATGAAATTATGTGGAAAATTTTGGTATCAAATATGGCTCCTAATGTGTCATGTCATAAGGGAAATTGATGTCCAAAATAAATTATAAGTTTGAGAGGTGAGGATGCAATGAAGTAGATCTAATAAAATTTCCTGAACAACTTATCTAAGAAGAGAAACCATCATTAGAAATAAAGTAAGAGTATTCTCTTCCAAATTCAGGCATACCCATGCTCAAGAGTGATGTAAGAATGGTCGCCAAATACAATACACTACATATCCATGGCATATATAAAAGTATGACCGATGTCCATGGACAAGAACAATACACATTTTATCCATGTGATATCTAAAGTAGCAATCACGAGAACGAGGAATACATAGTGGACCCATGTAAAAATATATCATAACCATGAATAGATACAAAATGGAGCTATGTCTCAAAATCAAATCAGAAGATATCTGGAGTCAATGGAGTGAACAAGATGATCCTCTGCAAGTACCAATGTCTAAGGGGTGGTACAATATGTTGGGTGGGAGAAAACAAAATGTGATGATCATACTTCACGTAAAGTCTTCAAAATGATCTTTTGTGGTACGAGCCTAGAACATGTGAATAGATGAGTTGGGGTCAAACATATTGAAACGGAGTTTGATTACTAGTCCTTGATGTATATCATTAAAAAACACGAGATGACCCACCGATGATGATAATGGTATTCAAGGTACCATGGTGCAATATGACAAGTGTGAATAAATGAACTGGTGTCGAACACCTGATAGAATATATCGATCATGGGACATTGATATATTCCCACTGTCAATAGTGGGGGAATCTGCCATTGATGAATGCAAGCCCCAAGGTACCACAAATAACTCTATATCCCTATTCCAGAAAAATATGTGTTGAATTTGATAGGAAGATATCTATTGAAAGGAATGCATTGAGGCGTCCTTTATCATCCAACATGAGGGGTAGCAGAAGGACAAAAATTTGGATGGACTCAGAAGAACAAATTGTAAGGACCACACTAAGGTACGACTCCGACATGCACCAGATGGAATAATGCACGACATAGACTCTTTGAATAGTAGACAATAATGGAGACTACCGACAAAGACTAGGAATACACCAATGAGGTAAAATGGAAACCAAGGTATCGCACAAATCCATATGTTTGATGATCATTATTGACGTCGAACACAAGGGAAACCAGTCATTCAGTAGCCAATGATGGTTTGCCATCTTGTGATTCCAAGGTCACCTATAAATGATGGAAATGGGCCCATGTTGCAACTGTAGGTCATACTCTTAGAGCAATATGTTGAAGTCAATAAGAGTAGACCCACTAACAAGAATTCAATGATGACCTTCTATACTAGCATGAGTGAGAGACAAAGATATTTGTGACAATGAGATGTACTTGAAAGATACATGAAGGCTAACTTGAAAGGTTAGAAATTTGATGGAGAATGTTCGACTAAATTTGAAACATACTTTGAACAAAAAAAATGACACATTATGTGACTTAGGAAGAATGGATTATAGATTGGGATACATTTGTGATACAAGAGGCATAAAAAAAAATCCATCTGGCTGGAAGAATAAACATCAGGAGGAGATTATGCTCGACAATGAGAAAATTCTCCTTAAGCTATACTAAACCCAAAATATTAAGACACTGACTCAAAGAATGTTCTTTGTTCAAAGGTGACAAGACTGTTGCCAACAAAACAGATAGATGCTTTCCCCCTCTTTTTGGTTTTTTTATTTTTTTGTATTTTTCATAATATTAAAGCCTAAAAAGGAATAAAATAATGCTATAGTATAGTGGAGTAAACAAGTGTCATGAGAAAGAAAACTAGTTCCAACGAACAAGGAACATACCTATGCTTAATGCATGGAAGCATGTGCAGGATAAGGACATTCGTGGGATGTTTCCTCCATGGTTATGGTGTTGAGTAAAAAAGGAATAAATTGCATGGCTAGGAACTGGTAGGAATGCATACGCAAGTGGTTCAATAATAGCAAGTTGAATCCATCATTATGCCTAAAAGTGTGAGCGGTCAATATGCATTGAATTTACAACTCAACAAAATTTTGGAAGCCTCCAGAAAAATTAGCCAGAAATATATTGAGAGGAAGTTATGAGGCTTCAACACAAAGACATGGGGGGACTACAAAGCGCTTCCGGCCTAGAGGAAGACTACAACATAGGTGTCACAAATGCTAGTGAGGTACTAACTAGGACACTCAGGAAGAGGTAAGATATACCATCCATAAGAGACACCTTTAAGAATATTGAAGGTATGATTCCACAAATGGATGGGGTGGACCCTATGGAAGAAATGCGAGTGATACGGATAAATTCATTGTGTAGGCATAATGGAACCTATTGTATATGAAAGTAAATAACACAATACATGTTGAAGAATATGAAAAGTATTGACATAAGTAGCAACATACATTAGAGGGATTCTTTTAGGTAATGGCCAAAAACATATTGAGAAGAAGATATATATATTCAATGCAAAGTCATGGAGGGTAAAAATAGGAGTCTCGAGTCTATGAAAGTATTTCAGCATGGGCACCAAACTGTGAACAAGACTCTAACTAGTGCACCCATGACCGGTAGGCTCTACCATATCAATTAATAAACTTCTAAGTAGAAAATAAGGTTTCATGTTTCAAATCAGTGGGGTTGATCCTAAGGAAAAATGAAATAAGAAACGAATAATGCAAAAATGCAGGAAGGGAAAAATTTAACCTATATGCCATTTTCACGATCATTACCTATTAGAATAGATTGAAATGGAATGAACACATACCAAATAAAATGTCTCCAAAGTCTTGTATATAAGACCAAAAACAATTACCCATAATTTAATAATACCAATATAGAAACCTTTGATAAAAAAATGTGCTAAGGGATACAAAAATTGAAAACAAGAAACCCTAAAAGTACAGTATGTACATAGGGACGCACAACCTTGTGTATTGTGCATAATAATGATACAAGTAGAGCCCATTGGTAGGATCAAAACAAGGGTTTCTTTGGTAACAAAACTGTAAAGTTTCTAGTTCAAGAAGTGGTCAAAATCCCATAATCATATCTTCAAGGATAGCCTCATATGAAGGAAACTCAACATGCATGAAATCGGCGCTCAAAACCTTACAAAAAACATGGCTTGATGTTTTACAAACAAAAATATCATACTCAAGAGGAAAAACACAGTCCCTCAGAACAAAAGGGGGAAGTGAAGGATCACATTCCCACACTGGATACAACACCTGATCAATTGTTGAGACCTTGTTTCGAGAAGGCCAACATAACTGTAAAGGATCCTTCTCACAATTAATTGAACACCAAGGATAAAATGCCACATAATTCACTCGTGGTGGTGAAGAGTCTACTCAAACACTATGAACACATAAATAGGGAAACTCAGCTGAAATCAAACTAGGATGGTGATTATCATATGAAAGTTTATCAATAGTGACAATAGTTTTGTTATGAGGGAAATGCATCACAAAAAAAATATTAGACACCACAATATTCATATCATAAACATAATCACACCCAAGAGGCATATTAAAGTATAAAGGTCCTGGCACCACTAACAGATCGATTAAAACAATCTTCTTTCGTAAGGTAATATGAAACTAAGGAAAAATCCCCATACTGGTAGCTAACAAATATTGGGAGAACCCAACGCTTTCCAAGTCCAGGAGGATAAGATACTTGTAGAGGATCCTTTATCTACAATACATTGATGAACTCCTTTAAACATAGGTTCAATCATAGCTATTATCTAGAAAGGTGAAAAAGAAGGAAGGAGAGGCTCCACAAGATCATTCCAATCAAAGGAAACCATCCTAGGACTTGGAGGGAGCATACTCAAAGAGAGTGGAATGCCCCCTTTTTCATAAGGTACTTAACTGGAAATTCCAAAGATGTAGTCAAAAGGTGCATCAATCTCTAAAAGAAGAGTGGGATTAGTGAAATATTGCATTGAAGAGACCACTTTGGTAGACTCATCACTCAACAAGAGAAGAGTGGGATCGAACGAAGATTACATTGGCGTAACCACTTCCTCAACCACTGGTTGAATAGGATGTGTTATAACATGGTAAAGAGATGCTTCACCCCCCAAAAAAGAGTGGTATCTACCGAACATTTCATTAGAACGAACACTTCATCAACCGAGATTGAGAACATTGTTGGGAAAACAAAGGTGACTCAAAACTATAAAGGCCTTCATACAAGGACCACACTCTTCGTACCACAACAATAACAGAGAACAAATAAGTAAGGTGATATCCTTCGTAAATATTACAAGATAACTTAGGTGTTAAGCCCTAATATTGGCTCATTACCCCTTAATTGGGGCATATTAGATTAGTAATGCTATTTTATTTATGTTAGATTTAGGCCATTAGTTATAATTTAGATTAGTAATGTTATTTTAATTATGTCAGCTTTAGGCCATTATTTGTAATTATACCTCCTAGTCTCCTATATATACCAAGGAGACATTTTCA
>JZKD02S1647383.1:1415328-1465696 GCA_000966675.3 Picea glauca | reverse complement strand
AATCATCTTGGACTTGAACATTTAAGTGGGATAAAAGGAGGTTGCCCCCTCGAAGAGGCTTATTATCTGAAATTATCTCTTTTTCAAGGCATTGAGTACTTTTCCTGAGGTTTTTGTATGCTATATTGATGTTTGGTTCTTAAGATTAGGCATATGTCTTATACACCTAGGTTTCTCAACAATATCGATACCCCCAGCATGAATTGGAACAACTAATGACATGGTCACAACATGAATTGCAGAGGATTGTATCTTATCTCCAACATGACTTGCATAGGTTGGTGACATTTTTCCAGTATGAATAACAATGACTAGACTCTTGCCCCCAACATGAATTGCAATGATTGGTTTCTTTTCTTCAACATGACTCGCTGAGGTTGGTGAATTTACGCCAATATGACTAGCAGTGATTGGACTTTTTCTCTTAGCATGACTTGCAGAGGCTAGTTTCTTTCCCCTAGCATGACTCACAGAGGATGGTGATAGGTCCCTAACATGAATAGCAAAGGTTCGTGAGCTCATTTCGATATGAATCGTAGTGACTAGACTTGTGCTTCTAGCATGACTTGTAGCGGCTAGTTTCTTTCCTTGAGCATGAGTAGCAGAGGATGGTGACAGGTCTCCAATGTGACTAAAATAAGTTGGTTAATTTTTCTTCTTACTATTCCTCTTCCTATTCCTTTTATACTTTTGGTTACTAGTAGAAAGACTTTCACTAGAAGAGGGGGACAGAGAAGGAGTAGCCTTCGCGAATGTAGAAGGTGAAGGATCAAAATATGTACTATGCCCTTAACATAAGATTCTTATATGAAAAACAAAAAGAGCATTTAGGACATTGGGAGTTGTACACAACCAAACCGGTAGTCCTACATTCAACCCAAAAATTTTCAATGTGGTCATAAAGGGGAAACCAACGTTTCCAAAGAAAGGAAAAGAACAATAATCCCCTTGGGCAAGCATTCGTTTTTTGGTATTCTCGAGAAACTAGGAAATATATTTATTATGAACATGTTTTTCGCTTGCAGGATTTTACATGTACATAAAAGTCTCATGCAGTGACTTTGGTGAACCAGTGGTATAAAATTCATTCCTTCTAGGAGGCAGCTCCACACATTCAATATAGATACGAGGGGTCCTTCCTGACCAACAAAGTGGTTGGTTGACCACCTTGAATCAATGATCCAAAAGTGGTGATACTGACACAACCTAAGGCCAATAATACAAAGAAACACTCCACTAAAATGTTCTAAGAGAAAATTTTCAAGCAAACAATTTCTCTAAAACTTCAACCTAAGTGGATGAAGTCCTTAGTCCAAAGGAATGAAAAAGTGGAAAGGGACATTCCAAATGAAGGAAAGGGTTGATTAAGTCTCATGAAAAAGATAACGAAGAAGTGAAAAGTAGTTATCCCAACCTCCATTGACTAGCCTTATCTGGTTCAAGAACCCATGCTTCGCAGGGCACCCTCCAACAGTACTAAAAAGTGTGATATGAAATATTCCACAGGTACTACGGAAAACCTACGCAGTCACCTCTGAGATCTCTAGGAAAATAAATTAAGGTCACCAACATATAGTCATCATCCGAGGGTATAATCAATAGTTGGGATTGAACATATGGGAAATGTAAGTGAGACCAAAACTCTTCAGTAGGACTGACGCTAGATGTGTCAATATTTGTCACACACCCAACCTCCTAAGTAACTTTCTAAGGGATGGGGTATTAATTTT
Source organism: Picea glauca (assembly GCA_000966675.3). Lineage (NCBI taxonomy): Eukaryota > Viridiplantae > Streptophyta > Pinopsida > Pinales > Pinaceae > Picea > Picea glauca. Next base: position 1,463,966 of record JZKD02S1647383.1, on the reverse strand, counting down.
TTTCTTTTACCTGAATCATATAAAAGTGTATTCTAACAGTTACCATCATCTGTTTCTCATAAATATTTTTCCAATGACTGTAACCATGCTCAGAACTAAGCCCTTGATCGAAATTTAAATTTTTCTAAAGTTCCTTAGACCCTCATTGGTCCAAACTTATCACTTCCATGTGGCTTCCTATTACTTGTGACATATGATGCAACATTGACATGGCACATGTTCGATGTCCCAACAGACCCTCAAAATCAATGGTTACCTCTGATAAATCCAACGGTCCTCGAAGCTTAGTGATAAACTACTCTCATCACCTCTCAGAGTCCTTCTGTCCGATTTCCTTCATTTCAAGCACTCGAACTACTCCAAAAAACTGTCTCCAACCTCACCTAATATGATGGATCTAGCCTATGTATCTAGTGACCATAATTCATTCGAATATTCCCATTTTCACAACAATTAACAACCCTACTCCTGCTCCAATTATACTTATGTTTCACCTTCGAAGATCTACGATTGAGATTGACTCTTGTTTTCCACCTTGGTAAATGCTGCCATAGTACACCTATCTCTTAATGTGGCACGGGGCTCAGTGTCCACTGGACATGCGGTCCCATCACGACTCGCCATGTCACCATAGGGTTCATAGACGTGCTCGGCCATAGATTGACTTTTTTCCATTTCCTATAAACTGATTAAGATATTTAATTAACACTTTTTAAAAATAATTCTCCTTGGTATTTATTTATTAAAACCTCATTAGGGATAATTAGTATTCACTAATTATTTACCCCGTAAACACATTTTTACTTAGTGTAATATTCACTTAAGTACCATTTTTATAATGACTATCTTATAAAATAATTAGTTATATTATAACATGATTTATATTAAGTTATAATATAATTAATTAGACTATAATGTACTTAATCTTATAATCCTTGATTAATGTATCCATCAAATAGACTGGATTATAACTTTGTAGCAAAATTTCACATAATTTAATATATATAAATATATACGAAAAAAAAGGAAAAATAATATATTTAATTATTATATTTTATCTCAGGAAATTCAGACTCCCTTCATAAGCACACTCTAAAGGATTTGATGTTTGTAATTAATATTATAAGACTTTGTAATTAATATTATAAGACTTCAATATATTAGTACCTTAGCTCTCAGACTCTGAATTCTTTGACTCCATTCATGTGTGCCCATTTCATTTATCCGACTATTATACTATGAAAAAACAAAGTGTTATATTATTAAAATATACATATGACCATATAATACTAAGGCCATCATTCTCCAACTCTTTGCACTCTAATCGTTCACTACTTTTTCATAACTCTAACAGCCAGGAATATGATTTTATATATAATATTATAGTATTTAACATTTTAATTAAGTCATAGTTAATTCATATATTTTTCACGTGCTCACCTCTCATCTATTTGAAAACCAATTACGATGGAGAAAATTTTAATGTTATGGAATGTGTGTGTAACTTTATAATCCTCAAGCTATTGTACTCTGAAGCATTCAGAGTTTAAATCATGTGTGCTCCTTTTGTTGTCCGAAAACCAATTACCAGAGAGAATGTATTAACAATATAATAAAATTAAACCCTATAGCACATATGCCTTCACTACGAGAGCTTCATACTTTATTTAATCACTTCGTTTTGTTTACTTTGATGACCCAATTATGAAAGGGTCTTAATGCAAATAATTAATAGGGTAATGTTTGGAACCCCATTTTCCATTGCACTCCAAACATTTGTTCGTTCCTCTATACTCCGAAAGAAAGATTTTTTTAATAATAATATTTATAAATATTTATATAAATATTTTCACTCTGATAAGGATACATGAAGGTATATTTTCCAAGTCTTTAATAAATAAATATATATATATGTTTATACATATTCATGTGTTAAGGAAAATAACAGGATTTATATAAATTCAAGTAATTGAATGTTGATAATTAAAAATACCCTAATAATAACATTCTTTCAGGAGCGTTGAACTAACTATGAAAAGTATGAATTCTATAGTTAGGAAAAATACGAGCATAGTTAAAATTTTTAAATTTTTATGTTGTAAATGTAATAGTTTACAGTCTTTACAATTCAAATATAAATTATTTGAATGGTAAGTATGAAATTTTACAAGAGTTTATCAATTTTTTTCATTCATTCGAATTTTCCCAGAAATACATAAATACTTAACTACATATATACAACCTGAGTGGGCCTAATGGTTAAGAACATGTGTTTCCTATTAAGAGGTCACAAGCTCAAATCCAGAGGGTGGTAGGGTATGTATACCTCCGTAGACTTTACCAGTCAAATCGTTGGGCAGAGGGGGGTCTCTTGTCCAACAAACAAGGGGGTCTCATACACCAATTTGGTGTGGATTTGCTGTGACCTTAAAAATAGATTATTATTATTATTATGTATTTGGAAAACATGTATTTCTTTAAATTCTTTTTCTACAATAATACATTTCTTGGAGGTTAAGTTATCCATGGTAAAACTATGGTCTTTATTGGGGATTAATAGTCTCCTACTTACATGCTTCTTTCTGTTATTTTTAAGGAATATTTACTAAGGCCATATATTTCCCCTTTGGAAATTAATTCACCTTGTAATTTGTAAGATTTGTTTCTTACCAAATGCAAATGAGATTGAATTATTCACAATGTTTTTAATTCTAAATGTCATTTTACTTCACATTAGGAAATTGGTTTTTGTATTTTCCACTCTTTCCTTATACTAATCTTTAAAATAATTTACCCCTTGTTAGCATTTGAACTATCTTCCTAAGGTGCAAACATATTTTTTATATTCTTTAAATTTTCTAGCATATAAGCTTGAGGAAAACTTAAAATAATAAACATTTTTATGCTGAATTCAACCTCTTTCTTTTTTAGATTTTTGTAAGGGTTTTAACTGTTTAATTTTGCTCACTAGAGAAAAAGATGGTTTGTAAAACTAAATCGACATCAACATTATCACCTATAAATCTTATTTTAAAACACAAGCAGTCGAGAAGTGAGGATGTAATTCAAAATTAAATTCATCTGAAACATTCTCATAATTTCACTAAAATTTCTGAGGCCATTTTCAACAAAGAGATGAAAATGGGTGGAATCCCTTGCCTCAAAAGTATGGGTGAAATTATGAGAATGTTCCAGATGAATGGAAAACCCATTCTTTTGAGGAAAGGGATTTTTGGTACAAAACCCATTTTTTTTCATAAATGTGAGAAGTTGGTAGCTCAACCACCAACTTCCCTTCATTGACTAAAATTCTAGAAAAATGGGCAATCTAGGTTTTTCTTGAATATTAAATTGGTATGGAAAATTTCCTCATTGTTTCCCTATCATTGCATGATAACCTGTATAGGAAAGCCCCCTCAACATTTTTTCAACATTTTCCTTTTTACATTAATAGCATAAATATTTACACTATGTTCTTAGAAAAGGTTCAACATTTCCTAGATTCACACACAACCGATCTATCCTTAGTCTCTTATTAAAATATAATAAAATTTACAAGATGGGGGGAAAATGGGTGTCACAATCCCCTCCCCCTTAAAGGAACACCATCCTTGATTTTCTTTGCATCTTAGAAACACCAACCATGTTTCCATATTTTAGTTTCTTTAGTAATCACATAATTTCAACATGATCTTTCAATAGACTAAATGTTGTCCAGTCATATAAATACACTTCTAAAAATGTATGAATGAAATCTTTGAAAGATGCAACAACTACTCCGGAAAATATCATTGGTTCATTATTCAACCCAAACAACATAATTGCGTACTGGTAACAATCTCATTATGTCGCCAATGTCATCTTATATCGGTCTTCTTGCGCAATCCTAATAGAGTGGTATCCTAAGAATACATCTGTAAAAGAGTAATCCTCTTGACCCCCTACATTTTCTAATCCTTCATCTGTGAAAGGCATAGGAAAAGGGTCGTGTAAACATGCATCTTTTAACTTTCCCATCTCTACACATATCTTGATTCCACCTGTCTTCTTGTCTTTGAATACCATTTGGATGATTCGTTTTGATTGTTCGATAGGTTCTATAATTCCTTCCTCTAAAATTATGTCTATATCTCTTCTTACCTTCTTCTTATATTTTGGGTTCATTCTATAGGGTTTCTACTTCATAGGTTTGGCATCTGCTTTCATCAGAATCTTCATTTCTCCCAATTCTCCAATGATTCCTTTCATCTATGAGAATGTTGTTGGAAACTAGTATTGGTACTCATGTTGTAAGTCAACAATATTTTCAACAATTTCCTTGCCCTACTAGTATCCTATGTGTGCAAACTTAGGATTTTATTATGTACAAATGTTCACTTTGTGCTAACTCAAGCTTCAATCCTTCTACTATGTGTTCCCCTTTAGTCTATGATATCTGCAAATTCCTTGTATCTTCCTCGTCCTGGGATTCTTATGTGATATTATAGTAGTGCAATACAAATTCAACTGTCCCATTGACTCTATGCCCACTATACAAAGGTGTTGATCCCAACAAGTCCTCTAATGAAAAAATATTATTCTTTATTACCTGCAAGGCTAATTCAATCAATGGATTATTAATTTCAATATTGAATGTTACCTTGAATTTCCTAGTCAAATCTTTCCAATCTCTTGTCCTTATGCGAACTTTCGAGTTCGATGTACCAATTCTTGGGAATTGTATACAGAGTATGCACAAATAAGTAATTCCATTCTTGTTCTGGTACCAGTCTCCACTGTGCAGTACACTTCGTAACATGATTTATTGGAAAACTTAATCATCTATAATTTGGCATGATATTCTCATTTTCTTCTCCAAATCTGACTTTCAATAGCCTTTTCACTACAACCAATCTCTCATGCCATATTTTTGTGCAACCCACCATCTCGTTGAAGTCTCTTTTAGTGTGACATCTAAGCATAAAAGTCTTTGTTGATATGGAATCTTCATTTGAAACTCATTAATAAATTATTCTATAGGTGTTGGTCCATTATACCTTCGAGGTTGGACTATTTTAGTTACAATCTATATTAATGTGAGGGTTGTTCGAGCACACTTCCTTATCAATACTTCATGAAGTTGTTTTTACCAATTCTAAATTGATTCTTCTAAGTCTAACACACATGAGGTGATACTCCTCCAACTAAGTATGTCTTCAACAATAGGGTTTGTTATCGCTCAGTTTGTAGTCTAGGTCAAGTAGCTGAAAGGTAAGGATCAAACTGGCGTAACATGAGCTTCCCCACCCACTGTCACCTCGATGGGGGCTCTTTCTATTTAGGGTGGCTAAACCTAAGGGAGACGTCCCTGACAATCTGGGGTTTTGAAAGGAAAAGGGTTAAAGGATCAAGATAAGTTTTCCCTTTCATAGATTACCACCAAGAAGATAGTCAAGATGAAGATAAACCACAGAGGGGGCACCTATTTGCGAGACAAGGCAACAATAAAACTAATGCATGCAAATAGTGATTAACACTTCATAGATTAATGGCTATCAACATTTAATATACATGAGCATAAATAGCAGTAATTATTGACGAAGTCAATGATTGCAAAAATGACTATGGCTTATAATGTTACTTCTCAATAAGCACTGAAAATGATATAACATTCAATGTATATAATCAATCTTATAATTAGCATAAAATATCATCAATTGCTCATGCAATACAGGAGTGGTGCGTCAAGCTCACTAGAGGTGACGTCAGCCTTCTTTAGGGTTAGTTTGGTAGACAAAGAGCTCAACGTTTTGCAAATAGGCCAATGAAAATTATCAACACATCAATGTCTATTGCTAGATTACCAAGCCACAACGTTTTCTATCAACCAAGAGTTCAAACTAGGCATGACATCATCATTGATCTAGGGTTAGTGAGACGTTAGGGTTAGTTAGGGTTTCAAATTTAAGAAATTTGAAAGTGTTGTTTTGGCACAAGAATATCAATGCTGGAGAGTTAGACTAGTGCCTTAGGGTTTATGGAGTTAAGAAGCAAGGGCTAGGTCTCGAGAGAATCTAAATATAAGGACAAGAGAGTTAGGCTCTATGGTGTTGCAACGGTAGGGCCATAGAGTCAAAACCCTAAGGGGAGGAGGCTCATTCCGGTGTTGCTTAAGGAAGGCTTCATGCTCCTCCCTCTTTCCTTAAAAATCCTTGGCAAAACGGCTAGCTTCAAAACATAGATCTAGGGGTGAAAAGTGTTGCAAAAGCAAGGAATTTCAAACCCTAAAAGTCAAAACCCTAGCTGTAAAATTAATTAGGCCTAGGACGTCTTCTTTCTTCAACTTATGTTTCAAATCTAACTCAAAAAAAGGGGAATTAGTGTAGCAACGACTAGGCTATATCCTCCTTAATCAATGGCTACAACAAGTTTTCTACCATGGGGACATATAGCAAGGACCTACTTGTTTTCTTGCTACCTAGGGTTTCAATGATTAAGAAAAATAATAACAATGTAATAATAAATGCAAGAGATTTAGGCTACAACCATTCATTTAAGAAGTTTTTCATGAGAAATACACTTACAAATCAATGAAGAGCTTATCAAACCCTAGTTGTAAACCTTCCAATGATAGAAAACACCATAAAAATGCCAAGAATGATCCTCCACAAGAGTAGCGCCTCACTTCCAAAAGAAAAATACCAAGACAAAAGACTAAAAATGATTCTCTCACAAGAGAGTGAGTTGTGTTATGTAAAAATGAGAGGCAACGTCCTCTCTTTATATCATCCAAATGACCTTTAATTAGAAAAATAGGTCATTAAAACAGCCGACAAGGCTGACTAACAATATCATACTATTTTTTACATTAAATGCTAAAAATGTCACAATATGAGCTCAAAAGGAGACGTCAGGCACCTCTGAGGGAGACGTTGGCCCTTTTTGGGCAAGCTTAGCATCCAGGAAGCAGAACGTTGGTCCCTCTAGGGCTCCTGCAAGCTGCCACACGTGCCAAATGATCCCAGCACACTACCACATGCTTGAGAAAATGTCCAGTTGCCTCAGGTGACTCCCTGTCTATCAAAAACAATCGTCCTATCTGCAGTGGGTGATCCCCTCTAAGCCGGGCTCTGCCAAAGTGTCCTTGGTAAGGACGTCCTTCTTCTTTTTCATGCAATGGATCATCACAATGTTGTGCTACCTCTTCCATCCCAACAACCATCTGATGGGCTCTTCAGCCCCATGGAGGTCTGAACTGATCATATCCCCATGTGTACCGGTCCACTGGTACCTGTTCGCCGGGTATGGTCCTGCACATCAAAGACTACGCCCTCTATGGGCTCATCATTCCTAGGGATCATAACAATGTTAGTCATATTTCATCATTAAGTTTATCAAATACATGCATGAAATCCCTGGCATATCATATAAGAGCTTAAAGAAATTACACAGATCTACTATACAAAGATGAAGAAGACCAACAGAATAACCTATTGGGACAATACCCACAAGATAAGGAAAGTTTCCTCAGAAAATCATTCAAGCCATGTTTTACGAGGTGATATGCTCTAGCGATGTCCAGTCATAGTAAGACCAAGGGAAGGTGTTGTCTGTAGGTGCCTTTGTAGGAGGTGAGTTGTACCTGTCATGGATGCATTTTTTCCAAACCCTTTATTTCCTTTATTTTTCATTTATTTCTTTTCTTTCTTTTTTACTTCAAGGTTTGACCAGAGGAAACTGCCTTGGCATAGTGACCAGAGCTGACAGTGTTACCCACTGGTATCTTAACATAAATGATAAGGCTAGCTCGTGATGAGACCCCCTTTCCCTTGGCCATGCAACCAAAGGTCACTGCCCTGGCGTGGTGACCAGATAGTGGCAATGTCATACTGTTGGATACCTATGAACATAATGGGTCGGCTCGTGATGAGACCTCCCATCCTCTTGGTTAGGTCTTGTTTTACTATTTTTCTTAGGGTCCTTTTAGTTTTTTTTTATCGAGAGTATTTTTATTGCCTTCTCGGGGATCCTTGGGAGAAGCATCTCTAGGTTTTATTTCCTATGGCTTTTATCTTTTACCAGCTACTTTTACCCCTCGGCCATTAGCCCCTTCTTCCCATAAGACAAAGTGTAACCCTCAAAAGGTCATCCTAATGGTCGAACTAGGGAAATGGGATAGAAGTGCGGGAGATAATATGAAAAATGATAGAATGGTGGGAGCGGACGATGGCTCTGCAAATCCCCCTTGGTGGCTAACCAAAACCCATGAATAAAAGCTTGCTAAGTCACCCCATCAATCACCTCAACAATGGTCAAGTGGATTAGTGTAATATCCAAGCAGTTATCAGAAATGAAAGGAACTTGATGCATATACGAGAAGGTTATAATGATCAAACATGACACATACCATGATACCTCGGACCAATTACCTCATGGAGCAAGAGTCCTCTCTGATGAAAGTCCAAGCCGATGGTGATGGAAGCTGCTGCTACTAACAGGACAAATCTTGCGAAGAAGAAGAAATATGGGCCCTCCAGGGCCATGCTCAGGTCAATCCTACTCTCGGTACTTCATGTATAGAACCTATGGGCCTCAAAACATGATATCCTAGTTATCCCTAGATATCGGGGATAACATCTAGCTCCAACTCGGGGACATGTGCTAACCGTAGAGCGCATGAGAACCTCAACAATATCTGGCATAAACCTGTAGACCTGCTCACACTTGAAAAGAAAGCATCATCAACAAAAGGTGGGGTGGTATTTCCACCCCACAAAATAATACATGTATACATATGAGATAAAAAAATCAAGATGCATAAATAAGGGAAACAAACAATAAATGAAGATGGTATAATACACGGAAATGCCTACCTACTCATACTTACCTGTATAATCATGTCCCACCACCTTGGTGGGGTTTGAGGAGGCGTCCGCTGATGGGTAATGGGCGCCTTCTTCCTTCTAAGGTGGACAAGTAATAAGAGTTATCTACTGATTCCATTCCGACCTTGAAGGATCCGAGCCATGATTGTGTACTTCCCTTTACATTAGTAGGCTCTCCTTTCTGAATATCCCACATCCATACTAACTCTCGCTCCTTGTATTTTCGGATCTTACGTTTTTCAGTTCCTTGAACAACCTTGGTGTATTGTACTAAGGGAGGTCGGTGGGCTTCTGGAGTAAAGGTTTCTTGCTGGGATGAATGTATCTGCACATCTTCTTCATTATTTGGTCTTTTTAGTATTTTCACCGTCCCTAATTCTTTATTTTGAAATTGGTCTAGAAGTTTTTGATATTCCTCTTTCTTGGGCCACTCAATCTGGTCAAAGTCTTCTTCCGTAGTAAAGGGCATGTCTTCTGGAGAGTATTCTTGAAGAGTTTGTATCACATCTTTTTGTGCTTCATTCTCAGCAGGGGCGACATCGTGTACATGAGTTCCAATTATTGGCACGTTGAGTAATCGTCCAGTTGCCCCTTCCTTCAAAGGTAATCGTAGAAAAGTGAGATCCATATCAAGGGACCCGCCTATCATTGCACCAAACTTCCTAGACAAAAGAATTCCCCACACATCTAGGACATCAACAACTATAATGTCTATGCAAACTATCTTCTCGGGGAACTCCTTTAGTTGTACTTCAAAGTTTTCAATTACACTATGTGTGGGTATAGATTTGGATTCAAATCCACACACGTTTTTGTAAGGCCTGGTTACCTTTAGGCCCATCTGCTGCATGACTTTGAGAGACATCATGTTTGCACCAACACCTATATCTAGCATGCAGTTGTTGAGATATTTATTGTTCATCATAAGAGTCATGAAGAAAGGAGGATTTTCACCGTAGTGGATTCTGAAATGATTAGCTTATAACATAATTGGGGGGTCCACAGGCTCAGTCATTCTTGAAAAGAAGTTGTTGAAGTGTTCTTTAATAGAAGGGATCTTAATGGCTTCTTTTAGAGGAACATTCACATGCATTTTTGACAAATCTCCTTCAAGGTCAAAATCAAGGGTAATCTTGTCGGCTTTGGGATTTTTAGGAGGAGGAACTTCAGAAGATTTTGACTGATCACTCATAGGTTGGCTTGGGTTCCTTCTCCGATATACTTAGACTTCCTGTTTCATTAGCTTTTCTTGTGATTCTTGGTCCAAGTTGTTGATTATCGCTAACCTTGCTGCTCGAGCTGCTTCCTTCAGGGCTTGTTGGTGTTCTGCATCAGTGATATTTATCTGAATGAAATCTGAGAAACAGTTAAAGTTGTTGACTTGTTGTTGGCTGGCGTTATAAGGACATTCGTTCTCCCAATGTGCTTCACTACACTCCAGACACCAGGGATTTTCATCAACATCATTTGCAGAGGCCAGAGTGTTTGGGACTTCATTTTCATTCTTCAGCTTGTAATTTTGACTCCCCTTTTGAAATGGCCCTTTGAGTGGGGGTCTAGGTGCCTAAGTCTGGGACTTTTCAAGTCTCACGATACGGTTCATCATTTCCTCTTGATTCTTCATGATGCTATCCACTGAAGCTTGTAGCTTACTGATACTGGTGCAGAGATCTGAAGTGGGCTCAACATTGTGTACCGTTTTCTTCTTGACATCCATTTTCCCCCTAGGGTTAGCAAAAGGCTCAAGCTTGGATGAAAGAAGGTTTCCTTCAATCTTTGTTGCAAGCTCTTGGGCTTATTGAATGGATTGAGGGTCTTTGTCTCTGAGGAGATACCCTAATTGGCCATTGAAAGATCTAGTATAAATGTGAACAAGATAATCATCTTTCGGATGATGGCTTAGGGGAATTCGTTGGAGTAAGGCTTCAAATCTGGTATGAAACTCCCGAATGGATTCATTCTCATGTCTGGCAATGCCATTTCATCGGGTGAGCAGCATGTTGGGGTCTTCCTTGATGCTCCACCTTTTGAGGAAGATTTCTTCAAGTCTATCCATTGTCTTAATGCTTCCATCAGGTAGGCCAAGATACCAATGTCTTGCAGCATCATAAAGGGTAGCAGAGAAAAGATTCATGACCAAGTCTTCAGCATCATCACTGATGGGGTGAAGCTGAAAAAATGCCCAGAAGTTACTCATGTGTTCTTCGACACTAGTAGCATCAGTGCCGGTGAACTTATGCAACCACTTCTCATATTTAGGTGGCATTTGCCTAGGGTAACCAGGTATGGCTGACATGTCTAAAGGATTGAACAAGGTAGATGACCATTGTCTCTGATTGTTGATTGGGTTTGTAGTACCGGTCTGAGAAGTAGACATGTTTAAAGGAAGTCTCTTTCCAAAAAGTGATTTGACAACAGGTGAATTAGCAGGAGGCTTCCTTCTGAAAGATAGAGGAGGGTTATTGAACCTCCTTTTGGTTTGTGGAGTCACCAGATAGTTTTCCTAAAACTACCAAAGAATAGGGGGGAAAAAATGTAGTGGAGTCGCCCGGTAAGCTTGTAAGAAAAGGTCTCTGAGGCAAGGCTTACCAAAGGTTTTGTCGTTGAGGAAGATTGACTTAGTGTTCCCCGACAATGGTGCCAAAATGTTATCGCTCAGTTTGTAGTCTAGGTCAAGTAGCTGAAAGGTAAGGATCAAACTGGCGTAACAGGAGCTTCCCCACCCACTGTCACCTCGATGGGGGCTATTTCTATTTAGGGTGGCTAAACCCAAGGGACACGTCCTTGGCAATCTGGGGTTTTGAAAGGCAAAGGGTTAAAGGATCAAGATAAGTTTTCCCTTTCACAGATTACCACCAAGAAGATAGTCCAAATGAAGATAAACCATAGAGGGGGAACCTATTTATGAGACAAGGCAACAATAAAACTAATGCATGCAAATAGTGGTTAGCACTTCATAGATTAATGACTATCAACATTTAATATACATGAGCATAGATAGCAGTAATTATTGACGAAGTCAATGATTGCAAAAATGACTATGGATTATAATGTTACTTCTCAATAAACACTGAAAATGATATAACATTCAATGTATATAATCAATCTTAGAATTAGCATAAAATATCATCAATTGCTCATGCAAGATAGGAGTGATGCGTCAAGCTCACTAGAGGTGACGTCATCCTTCTTTAGGGTTAGTTTGGTAGACAAAGAGCTCAACGTTTTTCAAATAGGCCAATGAAAATTATCAACACATCAATGTCTATTGCTAGATGACCAAGCCACAACGTTTTCTATCAACCAAGAGTTCAAACTAGGAATGATGTCATCATTGATCTAGGGTTAGTGAGACGTTAGGGTTAGTTAGGGTTTCAAATTTAAGAAATTTGAAAGTGTTGTTTTGGCAAAAGAAGCTCAACGTTGGAGAGTTAGACTAGTGCCTTAGGGTATTATGGAGTTAAGAAGCAAGGGCTAGGTCTCGGGAGAATCTACATCTAAGGAAAAGAGAGTTAGGCTCTATCGTGCTGCAATGGCAGGGCCATAGAGTCAAAAACCTAGGGGGAGGAGGCTCATTCCGGTGTTTCTTAAGCAAGGCCTCATGCTCCTCCCTCTTTCCTTAAAAATCCTTGGCAAAATGGATAGCTTCAAAACATAGATCTAGGGGTGAAAAGTGTTGCAAAAGCAAGGCCTTTCAAACCCTAAAAGTCAAAACCCTAGGTGTAAAATTAATTAGGCCTAGGATGTCTTCTTTCTTCAACTTATGTTTCAAATCTAACTCAGAAAAAGGGGAATTAGTGTAGCAACGGCTAGGCTATATCCTCCTTAATCAATGACTACAACAAGTTTTCTACCATGGGGACATATAGCAAGGACCTACTTGTGTGCTTGCTACCTAGGGTTTCAATGATTAAGAAAAATAATAACAATGTAATAATAAATGCAAGATATTTAGGCTACAACCATTCATTTAAGAAGTTTTGCATGAGAAATACACTTACAAATCAATGAAGAGCTTATCAAACCCTAGTTGTAAACCTTCCAATGATAGAAAACACCATAAAAATGCCAAGAATGATCATCCACAAGAGTAGCACCTCACTTCCAAGAGAACAATACCAAGACAAAAGACTAAAAATGATTCTCTCACAAGAGAGTGATTTATGTTATGTAAAAATGAGAGGCAACGTCCTCTCTTTATATCATCCAAATGACCTTTAATTAGAAAAATAGGTCATTAAAACAACTGACAAGGCTGACTAACAATATCATATTGTTTTTTACATTAAATGCTAAAAATGTCACAATATGAGATCAAAAGGAGACGTCAGGCCCCTTCTGAGGGAGATGTTCTCCCTTTTTGGGCAAGATTAGCATCCAGGAAGCAGAACGTTAGCCCCTCTAGGGCTCCTTCAAGCTGCCACACATGCCAAATGATCCCAATACATTGCCACATGCTTGAGAAAATGTCCAGCTTCCTCAGGTGATGCCCTATCCATCAAAAGCAATCGTCCTATATGCAGTGGGTGATCCGCCCTAGGTCGGGCTTTGCCAAAGTGTCCTTGGTAAGGACGTCCTTCTTCTTTCTCATGCAATGGCTCATCACAATGCTATCCTGCCTCTGTCATCCCAACAACCATCTGATGGGCTCTTCAGCCCCATGGAGGTCCAAACTGATCATATCCTCATGTGTATTGGTCCACTGGTACCTGTCCACTGGGTATGGTCCTGCACATCAAAGACTACGCCCTCTATGGGCTCATCAGTCCTAGGGATCATAACAATGTCAGTCATATTTCATCATTAAATTTATGAAATACATGCATGAAATCCCTTACATATCATCTAAGAGCTCAAAGAAATTACACAGATCTACTATACAAAGTTGAAGAAGACCAACAGAATAACCTATTGGGCTAATACCCACAAGAGAAGGAAATTTTCCTCAGAAAATCATTCAAGCCATGTTTTACGAGGTGATATGGTCTAGGGATGTCTAGTCACAGTAAGACCAAGGGCAGGTGTTGTCTGTAGGTGCCTTCGTAGGAGGCGAGCTATACCCATCATGGATACATTTTTTCCAAGCCCTTTATTACCTTTATTTTTCAATTATTGCTTTTCTTTCTTTTTTACTTCAAGGTCTGACCAGAGGACACTGCCTTGGTGTGGTGACCAGAGCTGACAGTGTTACCCACTGGTATCTTCACAGAAATGATAAGGTTGGCTCGTGATGAGACCCCCTTTCCCTTGGCCATGCAACCAAAGGTCATTGCCCTGACATGGTGACCAGATAGTGGCAATGTCATACTGCTAGATACCTATGAACATAATGGGTCGGCTCATGATGAGACCTCACATCCTCTTGGTTAGGTCTTGTTTTACTATTTTTCTTAGGGTCCTTTTAGTTTTTTTTATCAAGAGGCTTTTTATTGCCTTCTCGGGGATCCTTGGGTGAAGCATCTCTAGGTTTTATTTCCTATGGATTTTATCTTTTACCAGCTACTTTTACCCCTTGGGCCTTTAGCCCCTTCTTCCCACAAGACAAAGTGTAACCCTCAAAAGGTCATCCTAATGGCTGGACTAGGGAAATGGGATAGATGTGCGGGAGATAAGATGAAAAATGATAGAATGGTGGGAGCGGACGATCGCTCTGCAAATCCCCCTTGGTGGATAACCAAAACCCATGAATAAAAGCTTGCTAATTCACCCCATCAATCACCTCAACAATGTTCAAGTGTATTAGTGTAAGATCCAAGCAGTTATCAGAAATGACAGGAACTTGATGCATATACGAGAAGGTTATAATGATCAAACATCACACATACCATGATACCTCGGACCAATTACCTCATGGAGTAAGAGTCCTCTCCGATGCAAGTCCAAGCCGATGGTGATGGAAGTTGCTACTGATGATAGGACAAATCTGGCGAAGAAGAAGAAAGATGGGCCCTCCAGGGCCATGCTTAGGTCAATCCTACTCTCGGTACTTCATGTTTAGGACCTGTGGGCCTCGAGACATGATCTCCTAGTTATCCCTAGATATTGGGGATAATAGGGTTCACGTAATTGTCCATTCACACAGTCATATTATATAAATTATCAAGTTATTTTCTCTTTGTTGGTTCTACATACCTATGTTCTTCAGTGGGGTCTAATGGTGTAGTAATCTTTAGGTATTCTACTTCCAATACCATCTGCATTTTATTTAGGTCAATGTTAGTTTGATTATAAAATGTCGAATCGATTCCCACTAGTGTTGGATACGATGTAGTACCATCTACTATGTCGATGACTTTGAAGTATTCTACACTACACACTCCATCAATATTGACATTTACTCGTGTTAACCTTTGAGCTGGAACGATCTTATGCTGGTTTGCTAGTATCATCTGGATAGGAGAAAAAATCAGCTTCACCTAGCCCATCATCTACCAAGTATATCTCTGTATAACATTTACATCTAACCCCAAATCCAGAATCATATTGTCCATTTCGTAAGATCTTATATGTGCACTTAGCATGAACTCCATATTTTTTCTTTTCTTACTGTGCACCTAGTTAATTGTTGTTTGTGAGACCGATTTCTATTTTTCTAGGGAATAATGGTTAATCATTCCATGTTGACTATTCAAAGTAGATTCATAGTTTATTAATTCTAAACAATTTCTTAAGAATTATTTCAAAGTACTTACCTTTTCAACTTGCCTTTATGAAGGGTCATAGTCTAGAGGCATATAGAACACTGATGGTTTTATATCATACAAGGGTGGCGCAGTCAAAGTTGAGACTATCTAGTCTCATCGCATCAATTCTTTTCTTTCTTATTGGTAGGTTTATTTCTCTTTCCTCAAATCAAATAATCATAATGGCTTGACTACTTTCCTTACCGACTGGTGAATTATGTTCCCTTGATCTGTCACATCTTCTCTATTTCTCATTCCTCCATGCATAATTGTTTCTATATTAGGTTTCTCATCACACACATCCACTGCTATAATTTGTATGTTCTTGTTTTGGTTCTAGTGTTGGTTCTGGTTCCCTCTTTCCTACCATTTTTCTATCGGTTGAGGACAATCCTCCATTGCATGGTCCAATTTTCTACAATACGTGCATGTCATGCAATGATTTGGACAGTCGAGTACTAAATGTCCTAGTTGATTGCAATTATAAAAAATGATTGGTCCTCTTCCTCCTCTACCAAATCCACCTCCTCTTCATCCTCTAAAGCCTCCTCTTCCACCTTGATTATAACCTCCTCTCAGAGTATTATACCTCAAACCTCCTCCTTTTGATGTTGCATTTTATTATTGGATTTTGTAACTATCTGCACTGCACTCTCTCATCCGGTCCAATGCATGGAAATCCTTCTCATTGTGTCCAAAAGACTTACATAAATTACTAAACAAATTCCTTGCGGTGCTATGATATTTCTTCATCAATGGAAAATTATGATGGTGGTGACCCAACGTCTTGCAAATTTCACACCATAATCCTAACAAATTTGGGGCTCTTGTTTTCAAGTATTTATAGAATGTTGGACACTCATATTTATGATGGCCATCTATATTACAGGTGATACACCAGACTCCCTTTCATTTTCTTTTTGTTTCACGATTTCCTGAAACTGAATAGTCAATGCATCTATCTATGACTAGACTTGATCCATCCATGCATTATTCTCTCCTAGAGGGGATGCTTCCAATTTCATCACAATTTCTGGAGCTTCTGATTATGTCACAATTTTCTACTATGTCAAAGGGAAGCATCTATGTGGAAATAAACCTACAATAAACCATTATTTATGTTGTTCATTCAAAATATGGAATGTTGTCTGGTCTTTCAATATATTAAACCTTTGGTCAAAGTCCCATATGAATTCATTTACTATCTACTTAATTTTCTTTCGCTCTGTAATGCACTATGACTACGAATTAGGCTTATGGAACTGTTTCAACAAATCGTGTCTTGCCTATGCCAATGTTATGATCTGACCCATAAGGGTAGTAGTATGATATTTCATATACCATAATAGTGTGCAATCTCTGAATCTTGTCACTGACTAAACAATATTTACATCATCATCCTGCACATTCTTTATAATCCATACTGTGTTGCAAACGAACAATTTTTTTTTAGGGTCTTCTGATTTGATCCCTTAGAACAGAGGCATCCTTAAGGTGGGATCTATCCCTGCCATTGTATTTTTCATGCTATTATTTTTGGATACCAGTAATGGGTTTTGACTTGACGTACTGCTTCGACTACTTTGATTACTTCCACTACTTTTACTGCCAACTACAATTGAAAAGGTTCTAATCCTACCTCAATTCTTGTTGATGCACAAAGAATTGTGGGTTTTACATAGAGTCCAATATGAGAAACATATTCTTCTACTGGACTAAGATAGAGGATATTTTATTCTGTGTAAAAACTCCCTTTGATCTGGAATATTCCACTAGTATTTGTTTCCACGATCTCATTGTGTTTCCCTTCTCACTCATCCACAATCCTCTTCTTATTCAATATATATCTCTTACCATCGTGCAATATTCCAATCTCTCCATTCATCACACACTCTTCTTCACTCGACATACTCAACCTATCTGTTCCTCATTCTTTCTTTTCATCCATTTCTACACTCAGATCATTCCTTGGTCATCCCCTAGTTCCCCTATGTGTGAGAAGGAACTTAGAAATCAGATTCCATCATCACCACATTTTTATTGCACAACAAAATATTAACCCATGTAGATATTGAATTCATATATATTTCATTTTTTCCCTTAAAGAATTCACTTTCTGTAGTATTGCATGACTCAATATGATCTATGGAAAATTTGATAATGTAACCTCTGAGAAAACTATCCAACCAATAGTAAAATGTGTGTGATGTCTTATTTATTACTACATTAACTTGTATGATCAATTAATGAGTACAATTCCTCAAATCCTCAATCTGATATGTTCCATTTTTTTCAATAAATATTTGAATCCACTCTGCTAACACATTCAAAAGGTCATCGAATAAAATTTCATGTAAATATGTAAAAACATACCTTTGTAACCATTCTTCCTCATTGATCTTTGGATTATGATTCTGATCCACTGCAAAATCGATCTCCTTAGTATTCCACCATTCTTCAATTTCCTCCTTAGTAGGCCTCTACACCCCCCTCATTCAAATATCTCAGTCCCGACAACATAATCATTTGTTGGCACGCAGTGGGTAGACTTGGGGTTAATCATTAATAAACCAAAAAAACCCTTAGCCACTGGCTCTTTTGACATCACTTGCAAGCAAGTGAAGTCTCACCCGAAGCATCTAGAGGGGCTGTAGGAACCAATTTTTTGTAGTGATGAGGGGAAGTGAGGTATTCAACATGACCATACTATGCATTATCTATTCATATACTATGAGCGCAATTTCCATTACTTAACCTTTAATCATTATGCAATATACCTTATGCGCGACATTACTCAAATTAACATTCATTCATTCATGATTAACTTAAGTGCATAGGATTATAATAGCATAGATCATTGACATATTTAGAATACTAAACATTTACCATCATTGTGCAGTAACCATAAACAATAAATAGATCTACACTAACCATTCATTATATGCATCATAACACACATAAGAAACACATCAAAAAATAATTTTTTAAAATGGTTCACCCCAATCTGGGCTACGGCCACAATGAATGGCTTCTTATATTATTCATTCATAATATCCTTACATTTATGCACTACACTTACTAAATATATATCAGTTAACATTACCCAAACCCGCCTCAGTTGTTCTACTGCAGTGCGAGCCTAAATCCGAAAAACCTCATTCATAACTCAAAACACACAAACACTTAGAGAATTGTTCACATACTCTCTCTCTCCACAACTCATCCTTTTCTCATGAATAACTACTCTCTAGAATCCTCTCTACCCAAAAACCCATACATATTTATAGTTTTACAATATAGATAAGCCCGTTATAATGTGGAAAAAATGTCCCAAAACTTCCTAACTAACTCATGTTTCTTGTGCATTGAGTCTTGATAATGCGTTGTTTGTTTTCTGTGCACGCAACTGATTTTCCAAAATGTCACTCTATCATCTTCTGTGTGATTCCCAAAACTTGTCCAAAAATACCCACTCCAACAAAAATCTAGCAACATCAGTAAAGAAAAATGTGAAAGATCCAAAAAAGTAATTATTTTCAACTATTCCTTGTCTTAGTCTAAAAATTGTAATCTTTCTCTCTAAAATTTATGTCAATGTAATAGTCACACCCTCCCCTTTTCTTGGGGTGAGCAAGGAATTGAGGAGGGGGGTATGTTTTAGGGGCTATTCAACCCTTCCAACAAGAACCGATAGTTGACCAAGTTGGATATGTAAGTTAGTCAACTATCTAAGTCGATTATGTGAGTCAGATGACTAACTAGTTGGGTCAACTGATCGAGGTAATTAAGAAGTTATAACTGCCAGATAACTAAACACACAAGTATATATGTCGTTATATAACACAGGAAAAATGGATGTTGATGTACATAATAAAGTACATATTGTTGGTTCTTCTACTACATTGTTGATCTGAAATGGATATGGATCGACGAATGGGTGTAAGACATAGTAATTGACAATTAATGAAGGTCAATAAATCTTGTAAAACAATGTAAGTTTAAAAATTCTAATAGGACAAAAAAATGAGAACATGGGAGGAAAATGTTGAATTAAATGTAATTTAATAATTGGAAAGGAGAGAAGGATGAGGTATGGGAAATGAAGGGTCATGTTTGTTTCCCTTCACCCTACCCCTAGTTCTCCCTATTTTATCCCTCACTCTCATTTGAAATGGGATTTTTAGGCCAAGAGAGGAAAATCCATTGAAGACAGAAATCCAATGGCACCATAGATTTCCATAACGAAAACATTGAGCCCCATTCGAAGCTAGTTTTTCCTGTTTAGGTTTCCTGTGCAAAAGATTTTGAGTTCACTAGTGATTGGATGTGTTTGATTTCATTATTTTGAGCATCAATTGTCATTTACTGCATTTATAAGATGAAAAATGGATTCCGATGTGTTTATCCTAATGGTTTCCTATAATTGGTTTTTAATGGAAATGAAGAACCATGCCTTTTTCAGAATGTTTGTAGTTCATTCCATGTCAAATTCAAAGACCGATGACTATTGAAATTTGTTTACCAGCTACATTTGCATTGCCTGAGAATCTAAATTAATTTCTAGGTCATTTTTATCTACAAGTACTATATTCCTTTCTCCCTTGGTAGATGAATTGTTCATGGGATGATTAATTTCCCTTGTTGGTTGATTCCTTTATTTAGTCATCGACTTAGCTCCCTTTGGTCAACTTCAATACCATTGAGTAAAATTGTTTAGTGTTGGAGTGTTTTCCCTTTTCCCATAAATCTTAGATGGTATATACATCAAGGGTTTGTTTGGGCATCAATTAGCTAGCCACAAACCATATACATGTTTTTACAGTTTCACCCACTACAAATTTCACCCCAAACATTTTCCTTTGTAGTTGAATTCCAAACTCGATGCCCAAGATGTTTTGACTCATCGTGGGTTGCCAAAATTGCCCAAAAATGTTTTCCTACGCAACTCATTGTTAATTTATCCTTCGAATAATTTTTTACATGTCAACAGTTGTCAAATTAACCCTTCACATTTTCTCCTTAGTTGTTGGTTGTTAAATCTGAATTTCTAAGGTTTTCCCTTCATGATTGGTCGTCAAATTTTCCTTTAACTATTTATTTTAATTTTAGGTCGACCCATTTTCAACGGGGTTCTTTCTTGGTTGAATTCACCCTTCTTCATTCAACCAAAAATCATTCCTAGTCGACCCATCCCAGCCACACTTCGACTGGGGTTTGTTTTAATCGGTTTTGACTCTTGTGGTTGACCCTAGTTTGGTCAACCCGACTTGGTCGACTTTCATTTCTTCTGACCTGACTGTTATTCGACTCGACATGAACAAGCCACATTTTTTTTGTGCATTTCTAAGAGGTTTCTCATCGTTTTAGATCTTGTTGGGAATTTTTTTAAGTTGTTGGGAAAATTTCGAATAGCTTGGGCATATTTAGAACCTTTTTGGAATATCTAAAGGTTGTCAGGTAAATTCCTACTTTCTTTTGCATATTTATAAGTTGTTGGGTGACTTAAAATGTTTTTGGACATGTTTAGATGATGCATGGACGTTTTTAGATGTTGTGTATTGTCCAATTCGCCCATTATATATTTCTGTTCATTGTTGGTTTCCAATTCTATCTTTGAGAATTTCTTTCCACTGCATGTTGACCCAACGTATACATGGAGTAGTTTACCTCATTTTCGATATAAAATTTCATCGGGATATATTTCAGTCAACTCATATACCTTGGTGAACATGGTCTTGGTAAATGTTTGAGGAGCATATTCACAAGCCATTGGAAAAAAACTTATTCATAGGAGAAACATGAGATTGGTTGGCTCCTCGAGAAGAAATCATTTACCGCTACATTGATATCTAGTTTGGAGTGTGCATACAATCTTGAGAACAGAGGGGTCACTAGTTGGTTGTAGTTATTGGAAAAAAACTTATTCATAGGAGAAACATGAGATTGGTTGGCTCCTCGAGAAGAAATCATTTACCGCTACATTGATATCTAGTTTGGAGTGTGCATACAATCTTGAGAACAGAGGGGTCACTAGTTGGTTGTAGTTCATAGGGTACAAGAAGGGAAAGGAATTGTAGAAAACAAAGAAGAGACATCTTTTTACACACAGAGGAATGGAGGGCCAATGGGTTTTGTGTGATAGAGATTTATATATAAGAGTAAGACAGAGGATATATTTTAAATTTTCTCATAACATATGTGTTGGTGAAGTGAGTGGGATATAAGCCTCCCACTTATGGATCATATGGTATCAAAGAAGTTGCATCCTTGACGGTGATTTATACCAGGAATTTGAATAGAACATTGTAGACATGAGCATGGGTAAAGCGAGCAGAGACAAGTTGGAAGACTTAAGGGAAACTAATTCTCAACTTTGGGAGGAGAATGATCACTTGAAATAGTGGGTTCTTGTTTTCAAGAAGAATTTTGAAGAATGAAAATACTCCCTCATTGCAGTCAAAACAGGGTGGGACAAGAAAAAATGGTAGCTTGTATACCTTGGTGAGAAGGTCATCTAGATGGATAACTAGAAGGAGGATAAGCTCAAATGATAACGCAGTTGCAACAAGAGTTAGCAGAGAATGTGTTAATAAGGATTCAAGAAGTTGTCCAAGAGGACAGAGAAACAATGAAACATTACATTTCCACTAGAAATGCTAGCACCATAACTGATACCACTTTGGTAAGCCCATTTTCATTAGATGCCTATTAGGATAAGATCAGTGAATTTGAGAATCATACGATGGGTATTGGCTCTAAAATTATAATTAAAATGGGCTATGATGGAAATGTTATAGGGAAGTCAAGACATGGAACATTGATCCCCATTGCAGCTATTCCAAGGGGCAAGCATGAAGGCCTAGGTTGTCATGCCAAAAGTGAAAAATGTGATCACCATCTAAATCATTTCCGTGAATGAAAAAGACATGCCATAGTTGGCTTGCTCATCAGGAGAAGGAGAAATAATGGTGAGTTAAGGTGTCATATCACTACCACCTCAACCATGTGCTATATTGAGGAATTTAAACAATAAGGAGAGATGACAGACTCATCCCCCACCTGCACTCAGAGAAAGAAACACATTAATAAAAAAAATCATGAAGAAGAAGAAGATCAGGAAGTCCACGTCAAACCAAAAATTTATTGTTTGTCACTACTACAAGAAGACATGCCATACAATACATATTTGTTAGTATGTAGAGGCATGTTATTTTTGTGGAAAGAAAGGCCATTGTGAGGTAGCCTACTGGAAGAAGCAAGCCATGTTTTGCATGCCTTTTTTTTTTCAAAAGTTAAATGAAAAGAAATCTTCTCCTTTTCAACAATATACATAGAGGAAAATGGAGAGGAGGAGTATGTAAACATGTCCTTGCATAAGAAACATGAAATTTTACCACCGATATAATTTAAGTGGTCACTTGGAAGAAAAGTGTTGGTGACTTCAATGGAGCTTCACCCTAGACACCGCACAACCATGAGATGGGTGCGGGGAGCGAAGATTGAGGAAGATGAAGAGCCTCATGTATATCTAGTCCAAGTGAAAATGATTACTCAATGAGATATAGAATCACATGAGAGAAATGAAATAAAGGAGAGGGAAAACATGTTGATGTCGAGAGAAACCTCAATATGATTTTTGTTTCCAGTATTGCATCCAAAGAACCCCATCTTGGAGTTGTTTTAGAGAATGGTACATGGAGGTCAATGATGTTAGAGGAGTCTTGAGAATCCATGGTGTGCATAGAAGCATGGGTTGAAATCACTTCCATCACACACTAGTTGAGGAATGACTTTCGAGTTGATGTACCAACTCCTACAACCAACATGTATGGGTATGCATATCGGTCATTAGAGTGACATGGACATAAAGGGTTGTTTCAGTGATGAGAAGCAATTGATCCAACTAGAGGAATGCAACCACACTTCCCTTAAGGAATGTTTGAGTGGTGGAAGCTTTTTTTGGTCACATGAGACATAGAGAAACATTCAACTTGGATTCATGATTTTTGAGATGGACTATCTCCATGACAAAGAGGGAGATGGGAATGAGTATGGATTCCAGAATTTATATCTAGAGATTCTAGAGTTGAGATTCAGTGAGCATATTTCTGCAACGATGGAACAAGAGAGCGCAATGATGGAACAAGAGAGATAGAACCAAATCTATGACCTCAACTAGGGACTATAGATAATAGCCAAAGCCACGAGCTAGAGCTAGAGCTAGATCTAGAGTTAGATTTGTTCCTAGGAGACATAGTCAAAGACACATTCAAGAGTAGTAGATCGAAGTACATTGATCCATATTGGCTTCCTTCAGATTTTTAGGACCAAAAACCTTTCAATGGAGAGGTGTGATCCGAAATGGTTCCAGACCAATGAATGAGTGTAAGACTCGATAATTTACAATTAATGAAGTTCAATAAACCTTGTAAATAAATGTAAATTTGAAAACTCTAATAGGACAAAAAAAATAGAACATGAAAGGAAAATGAAAAATTAAATGTATTTCAATAATCGAAAAAGCGATAAGGATGAGGTATGGAAAACAAAGGGTCAGTTCTGTTGTCCTTCCCCCTACCCCCAACTCTCCCTATTTATTTCCTCACTCTCATTTGGAATGATATTTTCATCCAAGAGAGGAAGAGGCATCAAATCCATGATTGTAGTGTAACTAGATATTTCCATAATGAAAACATTGAGCCCCATTTGAAGTTGTTTTTTCTGTTTGGGTTTCTAGTGAAAAAACTTCTAAGTTCATTAATGATTGGTTATGTTTATTTCATTAGTTAGAGCATTTATTATTGTTTACTTCATTTCTGAGATGAAAAATGGATTCCCATATGTTAATCTTAATGGGTGCCTATAATTATGTTTTAATGGAAATGAAGAACCACGACTGTTATGGAATGTCCATTGTTCATTTCATGTCAAAGTTGAAGACCGGTGACTATTAAAATTTTTCTATCAGAAAAGTTTACATTTCCTAGGAATCTAAATTAACTGCTAAGGAATTTTTAATCTACAAGGACTATATTGCTTTCTCCCTACAGAGTTGCGTTGTTCATGGGATGATTCATTTCTCTTATTTGTTGATTCCTTTATTTGGCCTTCGACTTCGCTCCCTTTGGTCGACTTGAATACCATTGGGTCGAATTTTTTGGTGTTGTTTTATTTTCTCTTTTCCCCTATATATTAGAGGATATATATATATATATATATATATATATATATATATATATATATATATATATATATATATATATATATATATATATATATATATATATATATAAAGTTGGGTTTGTTTGGGAACACATTAGCTACTCATGAACCATATATATTTTTTTACAATTTCACCCACTACCAATTTCTCCCAAAATGTTTTCCTCTATCATTGAATTCAAGACTCAACCCCCAAGATGTTTTGACTTTCCATGGGTTTCCAAAATCACCCCAAAATGTTTTCCTATGCAATTTATTGTCGATTTCTCCCTCCAAGCATATTCTTACATGTCGCTAGTTTCCAAATTCACCCTTCACATTTTCTCTTCAATTGTTGGTTGTTAAATCTGATTTTCTAAGGTTTCCCCTTCATGGTTGGTCACAAAATTTTCCTTTAACTATTTATTTTAATTTCAGATTGACCCATTTTCAACGGGGTTCTTTCCTAGTCGAATTCACCCTTATTCATTCGATCGACAATCATTCCTAGTCAAACCATTATGTGCACACTGCGATGGGGGTTTCTTTCAGCTTGTTTTGACTCATGTGGTCGACCCACCATTGGCGTACCCGACTTGCTCGACTTTTTTTTATTCTAAACCAACTTTCATTTGAATCGACTTGGACTAGCCACACTTTTTGTGCATTTATAAGAGGTTGCTCAACATTTAATATCCTGTTGGGAATTTTTGAAATTTGTTGGGCAAATTTCAAATAGCTTGGGTGTATTTAGAAGCTGTTGGGCATATCTAAAGTTTTTTGGGTAAATTCCTACTTTCCTGAGCATATTTATTATATTTTGGGTGAATTCATATGTTTTTGGAAGTGTTTATATGATGCATGGATGATTTTTTAGATGTTTTGGGTTTTGCAATTCACCCTTTCGACATTTCCCTTCACCATTGGTTTCCAATTCACCTTTTGATAATTTGTTTCCACTTCCAGTTTACCCAACTTATGCATGAGGTACTTTGCCTCACCGTCGATCGACTCATTCCATCGGGATATATTTTAGTAGAATCATCTAACTCGGTGAACATGGTCTTGGCAACTGATTGAGGACCATATTTACAATCCATTGAATAACAAGTTATTTAGAGGAGAAACCTGAGACTGGATGGCTTCTCAAGAACATAGAATTTAGTACTGCATTTCCATATGGTTTGGAGTGTGCAGACAAGCCTAAGAATAGAGGGGTCACCATCTGGTTGTAGTGCGCATGGTACAAGAAGGGAAATGCCTTGCAATAGACATAGAAGAGAGATATTTGTGCACAAATATGAATGGAGGCTTAATGGATTCTATGTGATAGATATTTATATATAAGAATAATATAGAGAACATATTTGAAATTACTGCATAACATCCATTTTGGTGAAGGGAGTGGGCTATAAGCCTCCCATTTATGGCTCATTTGTGTATGCTTCCTTATAAGCCTTCCACTTTTGGCTCATATGTGTAAGTGTGTATATTAGTGTGTTGTATATACTCCTCTATGTGATTAACTATTGGTAACACTTGCATACTTTCCCCTAGATTGCAACAACATGATTAATGAGATGTTGAAAAGTTTAGGATGTTTGACATAGATCGAAAGGGAATGACCATGATCTCATAATGACCCTCATCATTTTGAAATCCATTTTGGGGTATATAGACCTATTTTATATGTATCTGGTGGTAGCCAGATTGTAGGTCAAGTTTGGTAAATATTTTAGCACCACTTAACTCTTCCAAAAGGTTATCAATCATATGAACGGGGAATTTATCTTTTATGTTAATTTTGTTGAGGATCTAAAATCAGGGCACATCTAAAATCATAACAACAAGAGAATATTATGGGTTGGTACTAGGATGGATAACACAGACTGCTAGCAATTACTGGACAATTTTCTCAATTTAATTCTTTTGGGAAAATGGGTGATGATAAGGACAGGAATTTGGAAGAAGAATACCACAAAAAATGTGAATGGAATGATAATGGGTGCCCCGGGAAGGGGGAATTCTATGTGGATTGTCAAAAACATATTTTTTTTTGGAGAGAATAGACTCGATGTCGATATGAATAGCAGGGGAGGGGGTCACAATGTATTGACTAGCCTGGAGTTTTGAAATAATGACAGGGTGACCTTTTTTGAGTATTTTATCCATTCATTAGGAACTAATGATTTCAAGTGATCCTACCATGATGCCTTGGAACTAATAATGTTTTCCATACTTTTGGAATAACATGTTTAAATATTTGAAATACATGTTGACAGGGTCAAGTTTCCACAATCATTCAACACTAAGGATAATGTCCCAACTGCCTATGTTAGTAGAAAACATATGACATTTCAGGTGGTAATGACCAGTTTGTAGGAACACATTTCCACAATGGCCCCCGCATTTCATGGAGCCACCATTAGCAATCATGATTTGAAAATTATTGATGGCATGAATATTGTACATGGTCTCCTGGTCAATGCAGTGATGAATAAAATTGTAATTGTTTCCACTATTGATTAGGATGATCATTTTCATATTCTTGATATATCTAATTAATTTAAGAGTTTCAGGAGAAGGTCACTAGTGAGGGCATTTAGGCAGATAAGTGGCTCAACTGGATGGGTTTTATAGGTCAAGGTTTGATCATCTTCTTGGGGGATATATTCAAGATGGGAATCATTAACATCTCTTCAACAACTTCCTCAGAAATGACCATAATTTTTTTTTTCTTCGTACACTTGTTCCCTGGAAAATATTTTTCATCACAATTATAGAAAATATCATTTAGTTGGTGTTCATAGATTTCCTCTCTAGTTAATTTGTGGACCTTAAGAGGAGAGAGAGGAGGAGTGAGAGTGGTGGGATGAGGATAAAGAATAGATGTGTGTTTTATGTTTTGGGAAGAGACTACCTATTGTGATTCCTTGGCACAATGAGTAGCTTCAAGAAAAGTTAGGGGGATAGCCATTTGGACATGGGCTCACATATCAGCCTTCAGGACACTAATAAATCATTCTCTAGAAATAGTTTCAAACATGTCATTCGTTTAGAAAGCTAATTGATCAAAAGATACTATATATTCTTCCATTGTACCTGACTATTTCAGATTGGTCAAATGACCCAAATGACATGTGTTGGTGTCAAAGTGTTCATACAGGTATACAAATTATTGAGTTTGAGAAATATACCCTGAACAAATGTTTTCTCCATTTCCACAATTTCAACATTCAGTATCCAAGCACAAGACAATGGTACGAAGGTTTCTCAATTCATTAGTAATGACATTCAAGGAGAAATAATTTCCCATTTGAGGCCCAAACCATGGGATCCAAGACATAAAATTTATTCACATGAAATTTGGGAAGAAGAAGTTCATGATGAAGGTGGTTGGAATGAAAGGCCATGGAATGGGATGATTGAATGTCATCTTAGTAGGAAGGTTATTTAGAGGAGGTTGGACCATGGAATTTAATCATGAAGTTTTTCATCTCTTCAAAAAGGGTGTGTAGCGATGGTTTCACTTCTTTCATCTATGTAGAGAGGTATTCAATAGTGGAGACGAGGGTATAAATATTGTAATTGATGTTTTATATGTGAGTCTTGTTTTGACCTATGTTTATTTTCAAGGCATTGATCATGGTATCAAACACTTGGTTGCGGGTGTGGGCCATTTGGGAGGTAGGAAAACAAGAAAATGGTGGGTAGGTGGGATAAAAAAAAAGGATTATAAGTGATAGATACTACTGTGATTAGGGATAAGAGAGGAATATAGTGAGACAGATCTCAAATAAGGGTGTTGGGAGGGTTGGGTGGGACCATGGAAAAAAAGGATTATAAGTGATAGGTACCACTATGATCATGGAGAAGAGAGGAATCCAATGGGATAGGTCTCAAATAGGGGTTTCGATAAAAAAAAAACTATACTTTTTTTTTCACTCCTATGGAGTTACACTCATATATGAATAATACTATAGTGACCAAATGCCCAAATCTTTAGTATGTAAAATTGTGTAGGAATTTCACAACCTGGATGCAGGAGGAAATCTTGCATGGCAGAATTTCCCCTGTCTTTTTGTTTTGTTATATTCCATAAGCAAGGGTTAGGTTTTTGAGGGTTCCTACAGATGAGGGTTTTCCCTGTGATATATCTCTCTGATACACCAACAGGGTCCAATAATAGTACTCACACCAATATCACATGGAGCCATCTTACGAGGCTCAACCATACCCTTAGTCATACCACCTGATTACTCAGGTATGGTAGAGTGATCATCCTAAGTGTTGTTCTTTTTTAAACTCTAGAAGTCAGGAGGCCGATAAGATGATCTAGATCGTTTTTTAGGAAACCTATGGGACTCCCTATATACCTGAGGTTATATGGGAGTGAATGGTCATGTACAGGTATTGTCTAATGCAATAGTACTCAAAGGTGTACCAATAGGGGTTACAGAGGTTTCCAACAAGAAGAAATCATACGTTTCAAGTAACCAATGGAAATGACTGTATTTCCAGAATGTATTCCTATCCAACCATAGATTTACCTACTAAATGATGGATCGTTGTGATTTAAAGACGTTGGTAGTACACATCTCTAGCTTGGAATATTTTTGTCTAAAATTATGCAAAGGAAAGTTCTTCGATACCACTAGTAAAGTACTAGATGTATTATGAAAAGCAAAAATATATTTTTTATGACAAATATTAGTATAAAGAGAAAAACATAGATAAAAAGAACACCATAAATGATACCTTTATTTATAGAAAACCAAGTTCACTTGCCTCTTTGAGGGGGAAACCTTCAGTAGAGTAGAGCTCAATTACACAATAATTCTAAATAAAAAACTTTCACATGATTTATACTCATATTTATAATATTTCTATCTTCGAGAGAAAATTATAGAGAAATATATTTTTAGAGGCAGAAGCTTCTATTATGTATTCTTACAATAGACGTGTTTAGTTACATAGGAATTATTTACGAATGTATGCCTTTATTACATAGAAAGAATATTATTCTACCTACTTGAGGGGTTAGGGAGGTTATGTCCTAACATACATGATCAACAAAAAGGATATGTGCTAATGATTCAATCACCCCCACCCTAATTCCTCAAAGTTTCCTTTCTCTCTTAGCATCCTTAATTAGCCTACTAATTTTGTTTCCATCAATATGAAGAGGTATGGGGACATAGGGCTTCCGTTATTGATTCCTATAGAAGGATTACATAAATTGGTAGACCCATTTATCAACATAACAAATTGAGTATAAGAAACACACCTTATAATCCATTTTACCAAAGGAAGATAAAACCCTAAATGAATCAATAGAATATGAAGATACAACTAGGAACTGTGCCATAAGCTTTCCATTGGTATAACTTTATAATTGTAGTAGGATACTAAGAGAGCTTTATATTGTGGATACCATCCTGAGTAGATCCCTTGGATTCATTAATATCCCTCCCCATGATAAACCCAATATACTTAGGGAACATAAACCTAGAGAGAAAGGGATTAATTCTAATCGAAATGATCTTATAAATATAATTTTACACACACTTACATAATGATATTAGATTAAACCATCAAATCTCTTTGAATATTCAAACTTTGGGAAAATGGATATAAAGGTCGACTTGATGGTCCCAAGATACTTCATTGACAACGAAACCTTTTCAAATACCCTTAATATATCTTCCCTAACAACCTCAAAGAAGTCCACATAAAATTTAGTTGTTCACACATTCGGGCCACAAATTTTATCCTTTTGAAAAGTATTTATAACAATGAGAAATTTCTTCCTGGATACTTCCCTATAGATATTTTTATTATCCTTTGCATCAACAATCCCAGGAAAATAAGAAGCCACTCTAATAAGTTCTTTTATGTTTTCCCTCCTAGGTTCCTTAAAATTATCATTGAAATATTCCACCCCTAGGTATACCAACTCCTGAAATCTCTGAACCTTATCTCCTTCTCAATTTGATAGTTCCCCAATGTCATTCTAAATTTTTCTAGACTTGGAAAATTTATGGAAAAGTTTGGTATTATGGTCCCCATGTTCGATTCAAATGGTCCTACTTTTTATTCACCAGTCCTTA
Source organism: Picea glauca (assembly GCA_000966675.3). Lineage (NCBI taxonomy): Eukaryota > Viridiplantae > Streptophyta > Pinopsida > Pinales > Pinaceae > Picea > Picea glauca. The sequence continues at coordinate 1,433,108 of JZKD02S1647383.1, read as the reverse complement.
TCCATGTCCAACAAAAGCTTACATTTTTTTGGCTTCCAAAATTTTGATATTATTCATCGCTTCTAGACTAAATAAACCTTCAACATTTTCTTTGAAAAAATATCTAGAATATATTCAAAATCCTTTAACTGGCTATACATATCCCCTACCCAAAATACAACTTTATCTTTAACTAATTTTAATGATATATTATTAAACATAGAAGAATATTATTAAACAAGGCATGATGTACCAAAAACCTATCCAATCACTTGAAAACCCGTTCCACACTATCACTCATTTCACCAAGTAGGCATAAACTAAATATGTTTAATATTAAGCCAACCTATCTTCTTAAGATGTTCAAAAAAAATATCTTCCAACCTATCCTACTTGGAAAAGGTACCTTGGATCTCACCCGTATTCAGAGTGAGATTCATATCTCTCCCCATTATCAAATTTTCAACCTTTATTAATGTGAATATAGAATATCAATCCAATTTTTTTTCCATCATAAATTATACACATTGAGAAAGGTCAATTACATTACAATGTTCTTGCTAAAAACCTCTAAGTACAGATCTCAACAAAAAACAAAGGAGTTGATTAATGAAATTTTATAACTCTAGCTAGTAATGATACCACTAGAAAAACCTTATACATCGAGAGCTGAGAATTCCCATCTAACAAAGGAATTTTTTAGACCCCTAACTATAATATCCCCTTTTCACATAATTTCCTGAACAAAATAATCTCAGCATTATTTAAGTCCACTAACCATTTAGAGCTAATTTTTTCACATGGACCCTTATGCCATGAATTTTAATGGACAAAATCAACATGGTTTAACCTCACCATATGTTATCCATGCTCTAAGAACCCTAGTAATAATTCTATGTATGGATATACAAACCATGATGACTATGTAGAAAGGACATTATATATGTATATATATATTTATGTATATATATATATATATTTATGTATATAATGGTATTTATACATATTAATCATGTAATGTATATCTATACATGGCATGTATATATACAATTTATTTTATTTCAAAATAAATTACATCTTGTTTATCCACACATCATCACAGATTTAACCTAGAACAACTAATAATTTATGTATCGTTGGAATATAACATGTGTAAGTGGTTTATGTTGTTATAATATTTATGTATCGTTGGAATATAACATGTGTAAGTGGTTTATGTTGTTATAATGTTTTCTATAGGTTAAATTTTTTTGAAGGCCAATCCCATACTTTGCTAGCCATTAGACTTGGAAAATAAACGTTGTTGAAAGTATAACCTATTCCTTCTTGATCATTAAACCTAAGATATTTACACTTGTGAAGACTAAAATTAATATATTTTTGGCTATATATGGATTTAAGCAAATACTTGTATAAGAAATTAACCATACCTTTATGCTTACCTTGCATTTTGTATAGGTTTTAACATTTCATATAATTACATTGAAAAGCATTAACAAGTTTCCTCCCAACACTAATGTGTTGAGCCACACTCTTTTAGAATATAACCAATACTTGAGCCGAGTTAAATTCACTAATAACCAATACTTGAGCCGAGTTCAATTCACTAATAACCAGAACTGAATAGAATAGTCCATTATATGCTGAATAATTGTCATATTACATGTATATTTGTAGGTTATGCTATTTTGAAGTGCATCAATAAGGAAGGATTGGAATCAACGACAAGTGTCGATAAACTATCGTATCATTACAACCCAAAATTTGTTGTTTAGATATCTGGCCAATATATGGAATTTAGATTTACAACTTATCTAAATAGTGTATACTTTTGGTATTAAATTAGGTGTTGGGATCTTAAACAATAATGTTACATTTTTTTAACTAACTATTGTATTGATTTAAACGATAAATCTACAAGTTATATGGTGAACGTGGAATTCAATTCATCGTACTAGTAACTTTTGAAGAGCTTATGCACTAAGTCAATTAGACTATTTGTAACATAAATATTGAATAGTATTATGTAATTTGAATTGTAATATTACATATTAATGTGAATTGAATTATGTGATTGGTTCTTATATGAAAAATGTATAAAATTTACACTTCAAATATGATATACATTATGTTGAATAGTGGTGTTAATTATACCAATTTTTAATGATTTTGAAGATTATGATTATATATATATATATATATATATATATATATATATATTCTAAGGAAACTTTCATGGAAATTTTTTTAAGTATTTTTTCATGCTTCATGGATGGTAAATAGGTAAAGGATTAGATGTAAAATCTATCCAAACTAAAGAGTGGATAAGACTTAATGTTTGGAAATCAACATTATGTAAGTCATGTAAATCAATGCAGGTTAACATGGAATAATCTAAATAAGCATGTAAGTGAAAATTTAAAGACAAATATTAAAATGACAAGAAAATGAGTAATAGAGAAGGATAAGGAACGAAAAGTGAAGAGGCATGGATGTTGGCCTTCCCTTACTCCCTATCTCTTCCTATATCTTCACTCTTTCTCATTTCCAAAGGTATTTTGGCCAAGGAGGAGAAGGGAATTGCGAAAACTTGCAAACTTGCAGAAATAATAATATTGTGCACCATTCGATTGGTTCTCCGAATTGGGTTCCAGGAAAAAATCATCTAATAATGTAAGTTTCCTCTATCTTTTGTGGTTAATTCATCACTATGTTTTATGGTATATTGTTGATTAGATTTTAATGAATACTTTGAATCATATTTGAAAGGATAATGAATTATTTGCTGCAAAATATTACTTTACTATGCAAGAGGTTTACTTCAAAGGTAAAAGGGTTTGATTGATCTTACCCATTACACAACTAGTTTATATCCACCATCAAATGTGTTGTAACATAGTCCAAAATTCATAAATTTGGAAATTTTATAATCTATAAGATAGGAATAATACAACATGTTGGTCTTGCAAAACAAAATACATAAAAACAAATAAAACAAAAAAACAAAAAAGAAACTAAAAATAAATTAGTTTAAATTCAAATAAATGAAATATAATTTTGATTATAATATTTTTTATTATTTAAAATAAAATAAGGTTTACTTATAAACCTTTATTACATAGTTTGATTTCGATTTTAGTTTTAATAAAGTGTAAATATCATTTAGACTTAAGATCGGATTTATATTTTTGTTACTATGTAGTTTCATATTAACAAATGTGTTTATTTCATGTAGATTAGCCCACGTGCTCCAGATCAAAATATCAATGGCCTATATTTGTTAGTCCCCTCATGTGCTCAACATTTAACACAAAGCACAAGGGGGGGGGAGGGCACAAAACTCTACCATGGTCAACCTCTTTTTGGTGTGGCTCCCATCCGTCAATTGCATCCCCCGGGATATATGGTTAGCCTAACCACGCTCGACCCCCTGACAATGGACATAGGACGGACACGTGTCTAATGTCACATCATGATCCAGATTTTATGAGGAGAATGAAATGACTACAGATTATTAACAGATGCTTAACACGGAATAACAATGATACAACAAAATAAGTTTTCTATTCAATAAGGAAATAAGTTGAAACTGTAAAATGCAGTGGAAAACAAACTTGTTGGAATGGTGGTGGCTTATCTCTGAGGAGAAATGTGACGACTGCGCTCATTCACAAGAAGATAATAACAATGAGGCTCTGAAGGTATTTTTACAATAAACAGGAGTTTCAAAAACACTAGACATCTAACCTAACCCTAGGAGATGAAGTGCCAAAAGTCATGTGGGCCCCGTTTGGGTAAGTATGTACATCAACTTCCCGGGGTCGTAACTTTTTGCATACAATCCTCGTTTTAGGCGTACGATATCCCGTTGGAAATATCTATCCGAGGACTACAACAATTGATGAAAATTTCATGCTGATATTTTCCTACTGCAACATACCCAAAAAAAACGTCGTTTAAGGCCTCAAAATGGCTCCGGAAGTTCAAGACCCGAAAAACTACTAAAAATAGTAAATTACAAAAATTTCTAGAAAGTTGTTTTGTGCCAGCTAGAAAAGGTGGGTGGCCACCGATATCCACCTAGATCAATCCTCCCTCCATAGGAAGAAATGGTCTCCATTGCTTTGAGTTCCCCCATCAAATGAGAAACGTTCTGCTGAATTTGGCCCTGGGTGTTCCACTTGCCTTGGTGCAGGAGCTACCATGCTTTGACGACTCGATAAAGATGGATCCTTTATTATTGAGTGTCCTTAATCTATGTGTGCACGATACGATCATTGGATTCCTATTGTACGTAGTAGGGGTTGAGCTATGTTGGTGTCAGTTGTTCTTCTACGTCCGAGGTGTCCAATAATAGTGGGAAATAAGGCCGAAGGAGGTTCCTATTGAACACTAGGTGCAGGCCAAGGAAAGGAGGAATGTTGAGCTCAAAATCATTATCCCCCACAACCTTGGTGATGGTGTACGACCCATAACGGAGTGGGTGAAGCTTTTGATGGGTTCATGTAAGGCGTTCTTTCTGCAAGTTCAACCAAGCTTTGTTGCCCACCTGAAACTTATGTGGCACCTGATGTTGAACATGGTGTTGCTTGTAATTGTCATTGGACTTCTATAGGATCTCATGAACTTGTTGGAAAATGTGTTGGATCCAATCAATGAACCAGGTGGCTTTGTCAAATTCATTTGGAGCAGGAGATGAGTCAGTCGAGGTGACCACAAGGGGAAGTGAAACATATATGGGACCCAATGGTTAGAATCCCAACCCCACTTGGAAGTTGTTGTGGCTGGTTGAGAAATGCAGGGCTCGGTTGTATATATGTTGGACATAGGGAAGAATCTCATCCCATGTGCGAGGGTTCTTGGAATTATACATGCTCAGGATATGCACGATCATTCGATTTACGACCTCGGTTTGGCCATATATATAGGGGTGGAAGATCATGGATTTATTGATCTTTGTGTCTAGCAGTGACCATTGGATCAACCAGAATGTGCTAAGAAATCAATTGTACCGATTTGAGACAATGATTTATGGGATCCCAAAATGTACCGAGACTCGTTCAAAGAAGAGCTTGGTAGTGGCTTCTGCTGTTATGTTCTTCTTGTAGGAAACCAGAATCGCCATCTTAGAAAAGTGATCAACAACCAAAAAAACACAGTCATTTCCCTTCTTGGTGGACGGGACGCTCGTCATGTAGTCCATTGAGATCAATTCCCATGGCCTGTCAGGAGTAGGAAGAGGGGTGTAGAGGCCTTGTTTCTTAGCGGTTGGTTTGACAATAACACAGGTAGTGTAGGACCTGATATACTTGTTGACCTCCTGTCAAAGTTTTGGCCAATAGAATTTTTTTTTTATTATCACCACTGTATTTTTGATGCTGAAGTGTCCTACCACTCGACTGTAGTGGGCTTCCCAGATCATCTTCGCTTACTCACTTGATGGAACAAATATATGGCCCAAATGACACAAAAACCCATCCCGAAGATGGAAATTATTGACAACTATGTTTGTACCCAACATTTGGTAGGTGGTGGCAAAGTCCAGGTCTGTCTCATAGAGTTGGGGCCATCCAGAGGTCTCATGGATGCAAGAGTCTAACACCGTGGCGAGTGCCACAACTGGCGGTCTACTGAGGCAATCAACGATGCAATTGGTTCTTCCTATTTTATACTTGATGTTGAGGTGGAATTGTTGTAAGTATGTGGACCACTTTTGATGGTAGTCATTCTGCAATTTCCTTTGTGTCTGCATAAACTGCAGTGGCTTATGGTCAATGTGGATGACTGTCTCCCTCCCAATAATGTAATGTTTCCATTGGTGGAAGGCTTGCACAATGGAGTACATTTATTTTTCATAAGTAGGGTACTTACAGAAAACATTTGATAGTGTCTCACTATGATAGGCCACGAGGTGGTCGTGCTGAGTGAGAATGATGTCCACAACATAGTCTGAAGCATATGTCTCAATCTCAAAGGGTTGTTGCAGGTCTGGTAGTGAAATTACTAGGGCTAAGCACAAACGCTTCCTCAAATCATCGAACACTTGTTGTTGGGACCAGTCCCACACAAATTTTCCCTTACCACCACCCCTAGTTATTTGGCTGAGGGCCCATGAAATATGGGAGAATCCCAGCACGAACCTGCAGTAGAAATTGGCAAGGCCCAAGAAGCTCCAAAGCTCAATGAGTGTGGTTGGGGCTGGCCAGCCACGGATTAATTGGATCTTGGCTAGATCCACATGTACGCAATGATGATAAACAATGTAGCCTAGTTAATAGACCTTGTCCATTCTGAGGGATCATTTTTCCAAGTTGGGGTATAGCTTGTGTTGCCACAGGGTGTGCAGAACCTGTTGAATATGATGCAAGTTTTCTGCCCAAGACTTTTTGTAAATGAGAATGTCATCCAAATACACCGTTACAAAAGTATTTTTGAATGGTCACAAGATACTTTCCATCATCCTCATGAAAGTGGTTGGAGAATTGGTCAAACTAAAGGGAATTACCAACCATTCAAAAAGGCCTTCCTTTGACTTGAAGGCGGTCTAATATACATCTGTCTATTCTATCGGAACCTGGTGGTAGCCAAACTTCAGATCAATATTACTGAAGTATTTGGCCCTGGTGAGTTGATCAAGGAGGTCGTAGATTCGGGGGATTGGGTACCAGTTTTTTACTGTAATTTTTTTTAGGGCCCTATAATCAATGGAGAGTCACCATGTTCCATCATTCTTCTGTACCAACACGATTGGGCTCCCATAAGGTGATGATATGGGACGGATGTGCTCCTTGTGGATAAGTTCTTGGATCTATCTTTTGATATCCTCATTCTCTAACATACAACAATGATAGACTGGCCCATTGGGAAGCGATGTGTTGGGGGTCAGATTGATGGGGTGCTTGACCTAACAGTGAAAAGGTACCTCGGTAGGTGAGGAGAATATATCTGAGTATTCTTCGACGACCTTATCTATTTGATTTTGTTGTGTGGAGAGGTTGGTCGTAGAGACCTTGGATGTGGCGATGATCTTTCACTTATTCCGAGAGAAAATCACGAAGAAGACAAACTTCCTTGTTTGAGAGATGACCTTCCTACATTTCTTGGTAGAGATCAAGGAAATAGAACTAGGTGGGACTGCCTCAGGTATCTTGTACAATTTCCTATTCAAAGTAATAATAACACTACGAGGCCTAGACTCATATACAACATGAAGTTTCCATAAATAACGTTGGCCCAAAAGGACATTACAAACTTCGAGAGGAGAAACATCACACAATACCTCATCTTTGAAGGGATTGATGCCATACGATAGTCGACACTTTTGGATGATGTGAAGATCGCTTCCTTTGTATATCCATCCAATGGTGTAGGGTTGTGGGTGTGACATTGTCAGCAAGGCCAACCACTCAACAACCTATGCTGAGATGAGGTTCTTTTGGCTACCACTATCAACGATGAAGTGTAGTGAGGTTCCTTTTACCCACATCTGTGAATGGAAGAGGCACTCTCCTTCTTCTGGCTTGTCTGGTTTATCAGGCTAGATCTTGGTGGTAGCAATGGTGACACTGGGTTCTACATCAATGATCATTGTTCCCCTTTCTGGTTCTGACTCAGAGTCAGAACTCGCATATGATTAATAGGTTTTCACTTTGGCCACCAATGACTTTTTTGAGAGGTAGTCAACAGTGTTATGCCAAGGGCTCTTATGGAAGTCTCACCACTTATCGGTATCTTTCTTTGTCTTTTTTGGTGTCCCTCTTTTCTTGCGGCTTGGACTGGTTGTCCTGATATTGTCCATCTTTGGTCTTTCCTTTGTTCTATGGGTTGGGGCTGCCTTTTCCTGTCTTTTGCTGTGAGGGGTTCCCAAGCCCAAATTGTTGCGTCTTTTGTTTGATCTTTTGCTCAATTTTGATAGCATATCGATAGGCCGCGCCCAAGGAAAAGATGTCTAGAAATTCCATTTCGGTCTATATGTATCGATGCAAAGAACCACGATATTTGAGCACTATATGTCGCTCAGAATATTTGATACCCAACTTGGTGCGCAAGGTATGGAAGATATCTGTGAACTCTAGCACTACTTGGTCTCTTTCTTGCCGTAGTCTGGTCCATTTTGTATACAAGTCATCATAAATTCCAACAGGGTACTATTGTTCCTTAATAACATATCTGAAGAATTCCCAGGTGGTCATGACTAAAAATAACGAGGGTTCCTCTGTTTCCTTTTGCTCAAAAAAAGTTTCCCACCAATATTTGACACAGGGAATGACTTTGAGGAGCGCAAAAGTAAAATTTTCTCTATTCAAAAAGTTATGGGAAAAAAATACCCTTCTAGTAGATTTAACCACTTGTCTACACCGTTTGCATATATCTGACCTTCAAATATAGGAATCTTGAATTTTATTTGTACCTTGAAGAGGGTGACACCTCCGCTCGAAGAAGATGCATTTCCTGTTGGTAGTCTCCTAAGGATTTGCGTGAAACAATCCATCATCCCATTCCTTTGTTGCGTGAGGGATTCCTCAAGAAACATTTTAAAGGATATCCTGTCCTATCATCTTTATTTTATCCTGCCATGAGAGGTCGCTTGGGTGTGTGAGAGCTTTGGTCCTCAAGAGAAATAAGCTTGAGACCCAATTCTTTGTACTCTAACCTCGTCGAGGACATGCATAAAGATGACAAGGAGTAGACCGCTCTAATACCACTAATCCAGATTTTATGAGTAGAACTAAATGAATACAAAATATTAATAGATTCTTAACACAGAATAACAAAGATACAGTAAAAATGGTTTTCTATTCAATAAGCAAATAAGCTGAAACTGTAAAATGGAGCAGAAAACAAGCTTGCTGGAATGGTGGTGGATTATCTCTAAGGAGAGATGTGATGACTGCGCTCATTCGAAAGAAGATAATTACAATGAGGCTCTGAAGGAATTTTTATAATAAACATGAGTTTCAAAAACCCTATACATCCAAAAACCTAAACCTAGGAGATGAAGCGCCAAAAGTCATGTGCGCCTCGTTTGGGTAAGTCTGTACATCAACTTCCCAGGGTCGTAACTTTTTCATACGATCTCTGTTTTAGGCATACGATAGCCCTTTGGAAATATCTATCCAAGGAATACAACAGTAGCAAATAATTTCATAATGATATTTTTTGACATGCAACATACCCAAAAAAAAGTTGTTTAGGGCCTCAAAACGGCTCTAGAAGTTTAGGACCCGAAAAACTGCTAAAAATAGTAAATTACAAAATTTGATAGAAATTTGTTTTGATCCAAATAGAAAAGGTGGGTGGCCACCGATATCCACCTGGATCACATCAACCAATGGAAAAGTTAAATTTTTTATTTGTAATTAATTTTCTGCTAATAACTTAATGACATGTATGTATTTCAAAAGTTAAAAGGGGAAAACGATCAAATGATTAATTTATTTTTTATTATAAGAGTTGGACCACCCAATTAGAAGCTCCTGCAAAATTCACCACCATTACTCCAAACAGGTACCTTTTGCAGTCAACAGCTTCCATGAGTAACTTTAAAACCCTCTTATTCTATTGTCATCAATATCAAAATGTAAGCATCATTGTCTACATAGAGTAAGAAAATTACAAACCTCATAGAAGAAGAGCTTATCAATAGAGATAAGGACATATTCAATCCTGTTTTATCATTTGATACCTCTATGTTATACCAACAGGAGAAACAAGGATTTAGTTGATCACTATTATGCATGGGAGTCTAACCTTTCCAAATATGTAGTTCCTTAGGTTTACCATTTCCCAAAATTTGTAGTATGGTGTGTCGATAATTATATTCCAACCACAAGAACCATAATATCTAAAGTTGAGTCTATTCTTATTGAATTAAATTCTCAAACTATAAATGAGATGATGAGATGGTAACTTAACCCTTCCAATGAACCATTAAATGAACTGTTGGCAGCCAAATATTTCAAAGAATTGGAATAAAAGGATAGGGTTTATTTACTTTAGTCTTACCTTTGTAAAAACCTTGATGTTCCTAGAGATAACTTTTTCATTCAATGAACCTCTTTCCCAAGACTTCGCGAAAAAGAATTTTAATGATTTATATGATATTAGAGAAAGTGAATGATTTAATAGTTGATGAATTTTCATTGGGGATAATGGTCTCAATCTGCGCTATCACAACCAAACCCATCACTATATTCAATTATGCCTAGTTCATAGAAGATCAAATTCATTATCAACTTTCATAAGCTTCAAATAACAATCTTCCATGGTTCATCGCTTTCTGTTTACACATGCTTTTCATTTAATGCATCTAGGATTAAAAGTTAAAGATGATCTTGTTAATCCTACCTCACTTTATCACTGGACCTATTTGATTATTAGAAAGCCTATGAATGTTCAATTTTCACAATATGTGGATCTTTTTGTGTCCAAATATTACCAAATAATACATAATCAAGATCCCCCTAGAATATTTCTTGACTGTAAAAAATGTTACAATTAATCCCAGACAAAAGAGTGGGGGATTGGTATTTTTTTTTAAACTACACTAAAATCAAGTTTTATGGATGTCATCTTGATCCATTTCATTTTACTATTTTTCTGACTCACATAATGTTTTCTCTTGAATATGTTAGACATGATTGAACTTGGATGAAATTCATTTTGTGCCTAACAATTATAAGGTGACCTTTAAATTAAAAAAAAGAAGTAGGTCTTTTCATTATGAATACCAGGTAAACATTGAAGGTTAAAGAAAACATGCTTTCAACTATGGGATCAAAACAACAAGAACCATGGAATTATGACCCTCATGGCATAATTTCATCAAAAATAATTTCACATGGGAAGAGTCCTTATCAACATCAACGAAAAGAGAAATTGGAGATATTGGAAAACAAAAATAGCTGGCAAGATGTTCTAAACATTTTGCAGATCCATGGTAAAGAACCTGACTAGTCAACAAAGTCTCCAATTACACAAACTCCACAACATTTTGAAAAGAGATACAAAAGGAAACATTCATATTTTTCTTTAAAGTGTTCAAAAACAACAGAAGAAGAATCATCCAAGAAGAAAAAATTAGAGGAAATTGAAGAAGAGGAAATAAAGTTTCCTAAAGAAATAATGACAAAGAAAATGAGCTCTGTTGTGACTATAGAAGTTATGTCTACAGTAAATCTCAAAGGTGTAGCAGGTCAAAGCGAGATAGAGTCAGGAAAAAGTGATTAATCAAAATAGTTGGACCGAACAGTTTATGGAAATCAGAAAGGAAGGTAAAAGCATTAAGAAAATTATGATTTCTAAAATCTATGACCATGATACATATTAGACATGAATGATATCATCTATAGACTATGAAAAAAGGAGGTTGAATATAATAGTCATGGAGCCAAAGGATTAGAAAAAAGTGATAATATTTATATTGATTTGAATAATGTTCACACTTTGGATAAATTTGATTTTCAAAGACAAACTACAAACATGATAAACAAATATTCTATGATATCCAATATTATAATCAATAAAATTCAGTCCATCAATGTTAAGCTCAAAACTCAGTTGAAGAATGAAAAGTTAGCTACTAGAACCAGAAAGATAAGAGTGTAGGAGTTAGAACAATGAATAATAGGACTTGGAAAAAATCCAAAATATGATGCATCAATACAATCACAGGTGAAAACAAAAGACAAAGAAATCCAGGTTCTGAAACAAAAACTCAAAATACCAAGAATTGACCATGTACAAAATCCAAAACTCCAAGAAATCCATGATGAGAAAGATCAACGTGTTTTTGGTGAATGAAGCAGATGATGTGATACATAAATCATTTCATGAATCGAGAACATGACCACAAGTAGCCACTGAGATCATAAAGTTCCCGAATTTAAATTCTAGAGAAACATTGTTGAAGAAAGGTGTTAATGATAGAACAACAATGGTAATGGAAAATGAAAGAATATTCACAAAGAGGAATTTGATACAACATGATTAGAATGAATGCATAGCATTGACAAGGAACGCAGAATATTTCTCCAACAACTATGAGAATTTAGTGAAAATGGGGTTACCTTAAGCTTGGGATAAATGTGGAAATTTATTTCCATATCAAGAGTTCATAAAAAGTTTTTTTATTGTGAGGTAAAAATATGATAAGTGTTAGAACATGACCAACACTCTAAAAGGGAAAACAATTGTCGATCTACTCATAGAATAATTTTATCTTTTATGGAAAACAAAGAATTTATTCTCACATACCCCTTGTTGAATTACTGAGAGGGAGGGTGAATCAGTAATAGAGAAATATAATCATAATTAACCATAAAATGCAAGTGTTAAATCAATGTAGCATTATCACCCAATAGTTTCAAAGTAAATAAACAATGAACAAATGAGCAATTATACACATACACAGTACACCAGTGTTTTTAAGTGGAAACCCAAAGTGGCAGAAAACAACATAATTCTTTTTCTTATATGTATTTAAGAATTACATTCATTGGAAGCACCAACTTCCTTTGTTTTCCAGCTGCAACTGGAAGGAGTCTCCAACACCCTAGTTTATCAGGATACAACCTAAGGGAAGCTCCAAATATCCTATTCTATGGATACAACCAGAAAGAGGATACAACCCCTTATGTTCTCCGGATACAACTAGAAGGTGGCTACAACCACTCATCCTTTCCCCATCCAATCGTCGTGACATAGAAGTAGAATGATGGAACCACTGTCACATTATCACTGTGAGATATACTATTGTAAACATGTATCAATAAACCTATACCAATAACATGTGGCAACATGTACCATGCAACAACCTATGCCAACATGTACCATGCATCAACATGTGCCTCAACCTGTACCATAAACAAATGCATCAACCATGCACCAAACATGTACAAATAACTTGTCACAATAACCTGTCCAAACAACTTGTAATCAACATGTACCATAAACAAGTGCATCAACCATGTACCAACATGTACCTCAACCTGTACCATCAACGAGTGCATCAACCATGCACCAAATATGTGCCAATCATGCATCAAATACACATAAACTATGACTAATCAAGATGTACCAACACCATCATCTATACACCTCATGTATATGTGCCAACTTATCAACTACTTGTCTTGACCATGTACCCAACATGTACCTCAACCAAAATCCCTCATTAATTTCATCATCCAAATCTGATCTGATCACATATACCTCAAACACTATACCACAAGTTTGTACCTCAAACCATGTGCTAGAACCTCATTGTTATACAACCTCTATATGTACCAATAAATTCAGCAACATACCTCAACCAAAAGTCCTCAAACATGAACCAATATTAAATTTCAGTAGATCTGCCTCAGAGCAACTCTACAACAAGCCATAAACTCCTAAGAGGGAATCCAATATATTTACAAGGAAAAACCTCAACTTGATTCATAAATTAAACACTACACATATGATAACCATACCCTTTTTTCTTCACGTAGCGTTTTGTTGCTGTGGTTTCGCTACTGCGAATCCACTACCGCGATTTTTGTGCCGTGATGTTTCTACTGCACTTTTTCTGCTGCAGTTTGTTTTCCATAGTTTTCCCACTACAATTTTTCTGCCGCACTTTTCCTGTTGCAATTTTCCTATCACACTTTTTATGCCGCAATTTTTCTACCGCACTTTTTCTTCCGTAGTTTTCCTACCAAACTTTTTTTGCCACACTTTTTCTGCCACAGTTTTCCTGCCACGCTTTTTTTCCCGCACTTTTTCTACCTCTTTTTTCCTGCAACAATTTTTTTGCTGCACCTTTTCTTCTGCACTTTTTCTATTGCACTTTTCCTGCCGCACTTTTTCTGCTACAATTTTTCTCTATCAATAATACCTGCCCAAATAACCTTTCACAAAAAAGGTTATTCAATGATATTCAAGTGTGATTTGAATGAACCCTTGCCTCTTATTTATAATTTTATGTAGCTTCGTCAAGGGATTACCTTCTAACCATTTTAACCCACATTCCTTATTTTAGGTTTAACCTAGTTATAACCACTTTTCCACTTAACTTAACCACTTTCCATAATTAGCAAATTCTCCATTAAATTTATTATTTAAATAATTTCCTTTTCATCCTCTTTGACTTATAGTACATTCATCACTTCACTTTATATTTAAATAATTTCTTCTTTTGCAAACACTTTGACTACTTTGACCTTTTAGGGCTTCTAAATGACTCATGAGGGTTCTCCAACTTCACATGGCCATAACTCTCTAACCGTGAGGATTTATGTGACGTTCTACATACCGCCAGAAATGGAATGACATCTACTATCCATATAGAATAGTGTTACCTACAAATATATCAAAACTCATACCATTATCCATCAAACAAACTTGGGCCCATCACCCATAACTTTGTGCTATTGGAATTTCTTCAAGGGTTGACATCAATGACAACCAACCCAATTAATCAACAATGTCCCCCTTTGGCATTGATGGAAACACTTTGATGCAATAATGAAGTCATGTCATGAAATAATGAAGTCACATCACTCATACTCTTCCTGTGACCATTACTCCACCTGGAACCATGCCTCTATGATTTGCATCGGATAAATCACTCCCCCTTTGTCATCAATGGAAAATGTATCTTTCCATCTAGGGTTGCTCCCCCTGACTGATCTCTTCCTCGAATTAATCTCCCAACCTGTATTGTCTTATTTATGGTGCATCCTTGTTTAAATCTAAGACATATATGAAAAGCATTCAATAGAATTCATTTTGGAGTATAAATTACTCTGATTCTCTGACAAAGATACTCAAAGGATTACCTTGGAAGCAGTTTTGTAAATATGTCTACCACTTGTTCTTTTGTTCCCACATATTCAAATCTGATGTTCTTCTCTGCAACTTGTTCTCATAGAAAGTGATACTTTATTGGACTGTTCTTCATATTTGAGTGCATCATTGAGTTCTTTGAGATATTGATGGCACATGTATTATCACAATAGATTGGAATGGGCTCATCATACTCAACTTGTATATCTGTCAAAGTTTGTTTCATCCATATAACCTGTGTACAACATGTTCCTATTGCAAAATACTATGCCTTGGTTGTAGATAAAGATATTTATGAATGTTTCCTTCTTATCGAAGATACTAAACACTCACCCAAGTAGAACGTTGTTCCACTGGTGGTTTGTCGGTCATCAATGCAACCTGCCCAATCCGCATTTGTGTAGAAAATAATTGACAGATCCTTTCCTCTTGGATACCATAATCCAAACTCTTATGTTCCTTTGAGATCTTTGAAAATCATCTTCATTGCTAATACATGTGATTCCTTTGGTGTTGCTTGAAATCGTGCCACTTGTCCAATTGCTTGCATTACAACTGGTCTATATGATGTCACATATAGTAAGCTACCAATCATTGACATATATTTTCTCTGGTCTGTAGACTTTGAATCATCATATTTTCTCAAATTGCAACTGGTTTGCATAGGAGTGGTAAGTGGTTTTCAATCTTCCATTTTGAACCTCTTTAGCATTTCTCTGATATACTAGGTTTGAGAAATAAAAATTGCTTAGTTTCTTTGACATATTTGAAGACCCAGAAAGAAGGATAGTTCTCAAAGTAATGACATTTCATATTCATTATAAATATACGTTGCAAATTCATGGCTTAACATGTCATTATTTCTTGATGTAGAGGTTGTTGTCTGCACTTCCTTTTCTAAAACCTGTCTATTGTAGATATTTATCCAGTCTAGAGTACCATGCTCTAGGAACATGTTTTAGACCATACAAGGCATTCTTCAATTTTCACACGTAATCTGCATTCTCTGACAACTGAAATCCTTTTGGTTGTTCGATGTAGACTTCTTCTTCATTGTATGATTCTTCTTCATAAATTTTTTCCATTGATTCATTTTCTTTTTCCTTTAATTCTTCTTCACCTGTTTCATCAATTGTTACATTGATGCTTTCCACAAATTTGTTCAACCTCATATTGTAACACTTGTATTATTTCCTTGTACTTAAGTAACCAACACATACTCCTTTTTCCACACGAGAGTCAAACTTTCCCATTCTACCATCTTCTCTTTTGATGTATCATTTTCTTCCAAATACTATGAAGTTCTTCACATTTGTTGGTCTTCCTTTCAATAGCTCGTATGAAGTTTTTTCATTGTTCTTTATGAGAATTACTCTATTTTGAATGTGAATTGTTGTATGCACTACATGTGTCCAAAAAATATCTGTCAATTTTGAATCCATTAGCATTGTTCGAGCCATTTCCTATGTAATTATAATCCATTATGGTAATGTTCCTTTATCTTTGAACCCCTCTCTGAACCAATCTATGAATACATGCTCTCATCCACTGTCATATATCTGTCCAAACCTGCTAAGTGTTCTTATGAATCCATCTTTGTCCATACTATCCAACACTCTACTGCACACTGTCCATAATGTTGACCCATTTATCACTATATTATCATGAAGTATTCACTACTACAACTGATTGTACTTATACTAATTGAATGCTCTGGACATTTCTATTCAAACTTTTAAAGATTCTAGAAGGATGGTTCTTTGGTATGTCACATCTATCGCTTACAATCCCCCTGTCTAATATTCATGTTTTCTGGGAGTATCTAAGTCGGATGGATCTGAACAATTCCTGATCTGATGTGTAGTCATCATCATATTCAATGGTAGATTCATTATCTCTCTGAGCTATAACTTATTTCTTTCTGTCTGTGGATTCATCATTCACTACAATGCCTGGAAGTACAATCTCTTGAACCTGTTTCTTATTTACCTGTCCAAATTTTCTTTCATTTGTTTTCCAAACCTTTCTATATCTGACATCTTTCTTTTTCTCTGTAGAATTTTCTTCATCTCGTTTTATTTTGTAGTGACTGTATTAATTTAAGTCTATTAATTCCATAAACTGAAACAGTAACTTCTACTTGATTGCAGAAAACTCAGTAATTTCTTTTAATTCAACATATACGCATCTTAAATTTATCAATGAACAATAATTTCATAACAGAATAAAATTTACTTAACAAAATAATACAAATTTACCTCTTCTCGATGCTAATTTCTTCGTTGACCCGATTGTCCAGCCTGTTGCTTTGCTGTCGCCTAATGCATTGACCAACTCTGCCCAAACCGTGTTTCCTCCCTGCCATCTAGGAGCACCCTATCCAGCTTCCTAGCTCCAGGATACCATATGGATATCCTGGCCCCCGTGCCCAAAACCCCCAGCAAACCGGTGCCCCTGTAATGATCCTCCCAGATTGCAGAGCTCCAACTCAGAACTAGAAAATCCAAAAACCCTTAAACCAGAACTCTCCCCCCCTCCAAAAAAAATTCTTCCTCCTCCCCAAAATAATGCCTTCTTCCGTAAGACTCCTCCCGTCATATCCCTCCTTCACCGACCCTTTCCTCCTCATAAATTTCCTTATCCATACATTCATTATCTTATCCACATAGTTAATGTCTTACCCTATTATTTAATGTTTCTTATCTGTATATTTAATGTTTCTTATCCCCCCGTATACGTAAATCATTTAATTAAACAATTAAATTTATTAACCCTCTTAAATTTATTACCCTAGTCATTCAATGCGATAGGTAATTAATTTAATTAATTAATTAATCAAAATTATAACAATTAATTAATAAATAAATATTTAATTAATATTATTATGCCAATCTTTGTTTAGTTAAAACCATGTTAGGACAATTAATCACCTAATTAATTTTTCTTAATAATCCCTAAGCATATTTTCAACTAGG
>JZKD02S1647383.1:1375803-1413333 GCA_000966675.3 Picea glauca | reverse complement strand
TAAATCGTGCTTCATGCCTACCAAGAAGAAGAGTTTCCTTATATCTGCGTACATATTCTTCACACCCGGATGTGCACAATAAAGTGCTCTATAGGCTTCCTTAAGTATGATGCTTCGAATATCCCCATTCTCAGGGATGTACATCCTTCCTCGATATCTTAACAGTCCGTCTATTTCTAGACTATATCCTTCATACTTTGGATCTAACTACCTCCCGCTCTGGAGGTTTGAAGTAACCTTTAAATACCAACTGTCTCCTTGGAGTTGTGTCAACACATGTTCCCTCAGATTGACCTTTAAGGTTACCAAGGAGAAGATACTTGGTCTCCTACTCAAGGCATGTATGACCACATTTTCCTTTCCCTTGATGTACGAAATACCAAAATCGTACTCACTCATAAACTCACTCCATCGCCTTTGCCTGGCATTCAAATCTCTTTGAGTGAAGAGATGTTTTAAACTTTGATGGTCCATTTTGAGCTCAAAGTTTCACCCCACAAGATAGTGGCTCCAAATTTTCAGAGCTAGTATTATAGCTGCCAACTCTAAATCATGAGTCACGTATAGCTCTTCATGTTTCTTCAACTTCCTTGACACATAAGCTATCACTCCTCCATCCTGCATTAGCATGGCTCCTAACCCTTGTTTCAAGGCATCCATGCATACTGTGAAGTCCTTTTCCATATCCGTCACTCATAGAATTGGTGCACTAGTTAGTAACCTCTTAAGCTCAATGAATGCACTATCACATTCTTCTGTCCATTCATACCTGACCCCCTTGCATTGCAAAGTGGTAATGGGTTTTACTATTTTTTAGAATCCTTCCACAAATCTCTAGTAATAACCTGCTAGCCCCATGAAGATTCTCACCTCATGGGCATTTTTCGGCACTGGCCAATCTATAATGGCCTTTACCTTTTCTGGGTCTATAGAGATTCCTTCACCGAAAATGATATGACCTAAATAGTTAATATCTTTCTGGAAGAAGGAACACTTCGGCAACTTCCCATACAATTTTTTCTCTCTAAGGCAGGACAACACTACTCGTAAGTGTTCCTCATGTTCTCTTTCATTCTTGGGATAGATGAGGATGTCATCTAGAAAGACTTGTACAAAATGATCTAAGTACTTTCGGAATACGTCGTTCATGAGGCTCATGAATATTGTTGGCGCATTGGTCAATCCAAAAGGTATTACGACAAACTTGTAATGTCCAAATCGAGTTCGAAAGGTAGTTTTTGGGATATTGCCTTCCTTAATCCTTAACTGATGATACCCTGATCACAAATCAATCTTTGAAAATACCACTGCTCCTTTCATCTGATCAAAGAGGTCATCTATTCGTGGAATCAGGTACCTATTTTTCACTGTAGCATGGTTCAAGTCCTTGTAGTCTATATATAATCGTAGGGATCCATCCTTCTTCTTTACAAAAATTACTGGTGCGCCCCAAGGTGAAACGTTGGGCCTTATTAGCCCTAATTCCAGTAACTCTTTCAACTGCATTTTCAATTCACAAAGTTCCGGCGCTATCATCCTATACGGAGTCTTGGAGATTGGTTCTGCACTAGGTTTTAGATCAATAGTAAAATCAAGCTCCCTCTCAGGAGGTAACCCTGGTAACTCATTCGGAAAAAAATCCTTAAATTCTGACAATACCGGGTACTGATCCGATAAGGGTCCCTTCCTTCCATTCACTGCTTCCACTACATAAATTCGACACACTTGCCTCAAGCATCGCTTAACCTTCATAGTTGATATAAAGTGTAATGACACTTTTCTTCGTACAACCTGGATCTCTACTGGTCTTCCCTCATCGTCGACACAAAGCACCCTCTTTCCGAAAAAATCTACCAAAGCTCAGTGAGATTCTAACCAATCCATTCCAATGATTAGGTCATACACCCCAAGAGTAGTGGCGTATACCTTCAACCTGGTAGTACACACTCCTAGGTCTACTATACAATTATCAACACTAGGTCCTACTGCTTTTTTTTCCCCCAAAGCCATCTCAACTTGTTTAAAGTAATCATGCTCGTAGGCTACCAACCGACTCTTTTCTAGTGCAGATGGTGAAATGAAACTATCTGTCGCACCAGAATCAAATAAAATCTTAACATTTATATGATTTAGCATACCTGATGACTCCACCATCGTGGATTGATGTTCGGCCTGGTGATTATTAACCGCTGCATAAATCTGGTGGCTGCTACTTGCTCTCCCCATCGGTTCCTTTCCTTCTCTATGCATGAACCTTTATTGTAACTCTGGGCAGTCACGCTAGTAATGGGGTCCTCCGCACCCCCAACAGGTAACACGGGATTGAACCTGTGCACTGTTATGTGATTGTCTCTGAAATGAGTTCCTTCCCCTAGAACTCCTACCCCTACTAGTTGTTCCCAGAGATGGTCGTAGACCTGTCTGCATCGTTGTCAATGAATGAGTTGTTTCACTCGATGCCATTGAAATACCTACGGCTACTATCCTTGGCATGACTTTATTACCATATGGCGGTGGCCTTGAGCCCCATCCCCTAGGAAATTTCCTCGGGGCCTTCCCTACAAATCTAGGACAATTCGAAAATGCCGGTCTTGTACCCCCGGTTAAGTTCATGTGTTCCTCCGCATAACGTGCATTTTCCACAGCTTGTGCTACCGAAGACGGTTTCCACATCTGCACCATAACTCTGATCTTAGGGTTTATCCCATAGATGAAGTGTTCTGCCTGTCATTGGTCATTATCCATATATGAAACATATTTGACCAATTCCATAAATCTGATCTCATAATCTTCTATAGTTCTGTTTCCCTGTACTATGGCATGAAATTCCCCTACCTGTTGTTCCTCATAATAGGCTGGCAGATATTTCCTTCGGAACCTCTCCTCGAAAAGTTCCCAAGATACTGTGTCTGGGGTAAGGTGCAGTTGTCTTTCCAGGTTGCCCCACCAGTTCAAGGCACTGTCTCTTAACTAAAAAATTGTGATCTTTGCCTTTGAGTTGGATGCACAGTCCCTTAAGGAAAAACACCTTATCATGCCTTCCAACCATGCTTCTGCGCGTTCACTGGCGTGACCCCCGGCAAACTCTAGAAGTTTGATCTTTTGTAATTCTCGCGTGATGTCTTTGGGTGGAGGTCCTCTCCCTGAATCCCTTGATGCTTATGGATTACCCATTCTAGATAGTGGGGGTTCCACTTTGGTCCCTGCTGGTTTTCGCCCTTTTAAATTCTCCTTAATGGCCTCCAACGAGCGTAGTATGAGAGCTAATTTGGGCAATGGTGATGGTGGTGCTGGTGGTGTTGGCGGTGCTTGTGACGACGCTCCCCTACCTCAATTCCCTCGAGTCCTGACCATCTCATATGCTTTAACCTGCATCAACCAAAGTTGTCAGGGTGAGTTCAAGGACGTTTCAAATTGGTGCTACACAAACTAGAAACAGGGTTAGGCGTAATTTTTTTTTACTTGTTTGTAAACAAACATTACTCTCTTTAGGGGATTGGCTAGGTTAGTATTAGGATTAAGTGTCTAAGCTTGATTTCTTCACCCTTAAAAAAATTTATTGGTTCCCTTGCCCTGTAGCTACGCTATCCCTGTGCCATACTCGCCAATTCCTATGCTTACTCTCCTAGTGCGTATGTCGCCTCTTTCCTGCTTGTCCTAGTCTAAGTCCTTTTAACATTTTGCTTACAACTAAATATCCTCCAATGCTTGACTCATGAACTTTTCCCTGGTTCCTAGTGTTGGCATTGTCGAATGTTGCATTGAGATTTAGCGTTGACTTTGACTGGTGGAATGGAGTGGAGGGACTTGGTGCTGGGCTTGTTTGAATCACCGATTTTTTTTGTTTTTGTAGTGCGTGCCCTTTGAGCCTGCTTGTGAGATCCTCCTCTTTGTGTCTTGATTCCTGGCACGTGGGCACTCGATCTTGGTTAACTCATGTTATATTGCAGGTTCTTGATCTCCCCTCTTGAGCTCCTCCTCCATGTGACTTGATGAATGACGCTTATGCGCTCAGTCTCCACTGACTTGTGTTGTATTGCAGGTTCTTAGCTCGGTGTTTTAGTTTAAAACTAATTAATCACTTTAACTAGTTTTAAATCTAGCATGAATCATAAATTTTAAATATAATTAATTAATTAAACATAATAGTTAAAAACTATAGTTGAATTATATTTAAAATTAAAACATAATATGGTTAATTAATTAAAACATAATAGTTAAATACTATATTTAAATTATATTTAAAATTAAAACATAACATGGTTAATTAATTAAAACATAATAGTTAAATACTATATTTAAATTATATTTAAAATTATTAAATTGTATTATTATTATAAATTAAATTGTATTTAAATTTAAACTATAAATAATTTAAACCATTATTTCGAATTATATAACATTAAGATTTAACCATAACAATAATAAAAATAAATAAAAATAAATAAAACAATTTTTTGTTTAACCTGGGCAATGGGTCCTCCCATGAGGCCCATGTGCCCCTCCCAACCCATGCTCATTCCCAAACCTACACGTCTCTTAATCAACCCTAAAATTTCCTCAAACCTAACACTCCTTCACTGCCACCTATCTACCAATGCAAATGCGCTCTCGACTTCTCCCTCTCTGCTATTGTTGTAGAGTTCTGGTAATGGCCGCAGGCTTGTGAGTTTTTTTGTTTGTAAAGGGGTTTGAGGGTAATAGGCCCTCTATATTTTGTTAGGTAGGGAATGGTTCCGTAGCCTTGGCTTTGGCGATTGGTTTCTGGTCTAGGTTAGTGGTTTGATTCTCTGCTCAGTCTGCATCGCTCTATCCATGAAGCCACTCGTCTAAGGATATTGAGCCCCCTCCAAAATCTTTAGTTCTATTAATTGTGTTTATGTTGGATCATTTATTTGGTTCTTAGCATGTAAATAATCATCTTGTTTTTTTTTAGTTGCAGGTGGCTGAGTATATATGGCCGACTTTTATGCCTAGCTTTCAAAAGGTTACGCCTCATATGTCTTCCCCTCAAAGGTTTGGAGTCACCCTCAAGGCCTGGGAGTTCGGTAATATATTATTATGGGGATTTATAGGTTTCGTTTGCACCTTCCTAAGGTTGGTAGATAGAGTTCCTGGGATTCTCATCCGGTACTCGTTCGATGAAATGGTCCCAACATATAGAATACCTCTGCAATGTTTCCCTATGGTGTTGGAAGTACAACATTCGGTTTCTGTACAGAATAGAGCTCACTTTGTTGCCACTGCTAACTGGAGGGAAAGAAACCCAAAGCAACCCAATAAGCACAAAGGAACAATCGTTAAATACTGCTTCTCTATGCACCCCCAGCCTTCTCGCTAGCAATTCACTCCACATTGACATCTTTACCTCTGGAGTGTTAGAATATCTACTTGTTGGTCCAAAAGCTCCTTCTAGAAACAACATACCTTCACTGCAGCGTACACAACAGTTAGAGGGTGCAATTATGCGGCCCATAGCTTGATATAGATTATGTGTATGAAGCGCATGCATGTGCCCTAATTAGCATATTCCTAGTTCTGTTTTTCGCTTTTCAAGAATTATAATAAATATCCTATTTTTCTTTTGTTTTATTTAGTAACAGAAATGTGTTTTGGGCGTGTTTTGTTTTTGGCAGTTTGGATGGTTGAACCTATGTATTCTGCATTTTGGTTGTTATCAATTTTTTTTTTTTTTTACTAGTATAATATGATTGTGATGGCCTTAGAATTTTCAGCAGTAAAACATTCCATCTTCAAGTTTTCAGTGTAAATCTGTAGTTTTGTTCTTTATCTTCCAGGTTTATGCCATGCCAGCCATTGGTCTTGTTTCTAGATGTTTGGTTTCCTTCTTTTCTAAAATTGTTTCATATATACAAGCTATAAATCTTCCTATCTTGCATATCATTTTCTAAGTTAGAACCCTAAAATGACCTTGACTCATTAATATTTTATGTAGAAGAATTTCAATATGGCAGAACCTTTTAAGTCTTTAATTATGCATCTAAATTTTGGTCAGGCTGGTTAGTTCATTATTTGTTATTTTGAAGATTGCTCTATGCATTAAAAAAAAAGTCTTTGGAAGTATGGTTTCTCAATATGTAGAACTTCTAAATGCTTAATAAAATTTTTTTTGTGCGACCATTATGATCAATAGAATACTATGTTGGCGACCAAAAGAAATGCTTTACAGTTCTGTGCTTAATACAATTTATGTTGGAGGAATTTTGTTGTTTCATGTGTAAGGTCTTTGGGAGCTTAGTGCTATAATCAAGTCTTATTTCCCATTTATCAGTAAGTCGCAACTCATTCAGGTCTGGTAGATCAACCCTCCATACCCGACAAAGGGAATTGGAATACGTTCAGGTTCCATTCCCTGGGGAGACTGCACCAACAAGCATTTCCTCTCGTCTTTGTGTGTACTTCATTCTTTTTTTTTTTCATTCACACGCGGCTTATTTATCCACATCTATCTATCTATCTATCTGCAAACTTGATTTCATTGTGAATCATTGTACTACTTTAGATTCTCTGCTAAGATGGCTTTCCTTTCTCTGCTACTATTATAAACATTTCACCACATTCTTTTTCCTAAGATTAGTTAGAGTTTTTACACACCATCCATATTAGGGTAGGGGATTTGACTAGCTACTAGATTGACTACAGGAGATAGAAAGGATTAGGAAATAGAAAGTGAGAAGTGTAGGTATAGGAATTTGAAACTATTATTTATTTGGAGCACTAGGCGTTGTGTGTTGTGACTCGAAACTTGTGTGGACTTGAAGATTTAATATCATGCCCAAATGTTTTTCTTGTTTTATATATATTTTTTCTTTTAATATGTATAATATTATACCTTTTCATTTTTCAATGTGCATACTATTCATATATATATATATATATATATATATATATATATATCTCTGTGTGTGTGTGTGTTTGGCTTGTATGTTAGGTGGAGTTGGAGTTGGAGTTGGAGTTGGAACTTGGCCCTCAGGCCCAGATTTATCTAATTTTATCTAATTTCTGGGTGGGTACAATTCCATTTCTAAATTGGGTAGGCAGGTAAGTAGGCCCTTAATGCTCTAGTGCTTCAAACTGAAGCTCTAATACCAAGTGTAGTGACTATATTAATTTAGGTCTATTAATTCCATAAACTGAAATAGTAAATTCTACTTGATTGCATAAAACTCAGTAATTTCTTCTAATTCAACATATACGCATGTTAAATTTATCAATGATCAATAATTTCATAACATAATAAAATTTACTTAACAAAATAATACAAATTTACCTCTTCCTGATGCTAATTTCTACGTTGACCCGGTTGTCCAGCCCGCTGCTTTGTTGCTGCCTAATGCATTGAACAACTCTGCCCAAACCGTGTTTCCTCCCTGCCAGCTAGGAGTAGCCTGTCTAGCTTCCTATCTCTAGGATACCATATGGATAGCCTGGCCCCCGTACCCAAAACCCCCAACAAACCGGTGCCCTCGTAATGATCCTCCCAGACTGCAGAACTCCAACTCAAAACCAGAAAATACAAAAACCCTTAAACCAGAACTCTCCCCCCCTCCAAAAAAATGCTTCCTCCTCCCCAAACTAATGCATTCTTCCGTAAGACTCCTCCCTTCATATCCCTCCTTCACTGACCCTTTCCTTCTCATAAATTTCCTTATCCATACATTCACTATCTTATCCACATAGTTAATGTCTTACCCTATTATTTAATGTTTCTTATCCTTATATTTAATGTTTCTTATCCCCCCGTATATGTAAATCATTTAATTAAACAATTAAATTTATTAACCCTCTTAAATTTATTACCCTGGTCATTCAATGCGATAGGTAATTAATTTAATTAATTAATCAATCAAAATTATAACAATTAATTAATTTTAAAATATTTAATTAATATTATTATTCCAATCTTTGTTTAGTTAAAACCATGTTAGGACAATTAATCACCTAATTATTTTTTCTTAATAATCCTTAAGCATATTTTCAACTAAGGTTGTTACATATTGCCAATCTTGTGATCTCTGGGACCTGGTCTTTGTTCACCTATTCTTCGTGTTTTCTTATTCATACTTTCTTACATCTGATATAAGTGTTCTCTTTCATGGAAGTATCAATCATGCTTCTACAATCACTAGCTATGTGTCCATAGTTATGAAATTTGAAACATTAAATGTTACGTGGGGCCACAAAGACATTTCTAGCTTGAACATTTATTTTATAATCCCTTCAATCTGCAACCTTATGTCCAAATTTAGTACAATAAAAACAATGACCATAAAATAAATTTGCATACCTGAGAGTGAATGATCTTCTTTGTGGCATAGTCCTTTTGAATTTTTTCCTTGACTGATCGTTATCATGATTGAAGCTTATTTGTGGCTTGAACATGGATTCTCTTCTTGAAGATATATCTTCAATAATTTTTTTAGATTTTGGTTGACCATGATTCCTTCCTTTGATTACTTCTGCACAAATCTTTCTATTTTCTTCATTCTTCTTTTCTAGCAACCTAGAGTGCTTCTCTTCATTCTCTATAACCGATGTGGATGTTTCTGTCTAGTCAATGTTCTTGTTTAGCTTGACGATTTTACTTCTCAATGTGACAACTTCTTCTTCAAGCTTCTCAACCTCTTCTTCTTTCTTCATTATCTGAGACTTCATGACTTCTTATATTATTTTCGCTTCTTCAAGATGAATTTTTAATGTGATTATTTCTTCTTCAAGTCCTTTCCCTTCTTGACAAAACTCTTCCTCAAGGTGCTTTAGATCATCAGTTATTTTCTTAAGATGATCTGTCAATATCTTCTCTCTCATTTCTGCTTCTTCCTTTTGTGCTTCTATGTTGGCTTCCAAATACTACTTTTGATATTCAAGATTTTCTTCGATCTTTCTGGCTTCTTCTAGCTGAGTTCTTAATTTCTCGATGAACTATTGGGATTCTTAAAAAATGTGAACACTTTCCTTTTGTTTCATCAATTCTTTCTTGAGTGACTTGTTTTCTTCTCTTAGTTCATCTAAAGCACTAATCAATTATTCTTCATAATTCTCTTCCTTTTCGATTATTTTTTTCGTCTCATTTCCTTCATGGAATTATATTTCAATATGTCCATGTTTTTTATAATTAAAGAAAAACAACATACCTCTGGTGATTATGTACTCTTCATCTTCTGAATCTATTAGACATGGTGAACATGATTCTTCTTGATCGATATCTGCATCTTCATTGGCATTTTCTGAATCTGCGATGGGTGAAGAATATATGTCATGTAACTTATCCCAAATTTATTTGGATGATGAACATTTACCAACCTTTTCTCTTACCAGATTAGGTAATCCTTCCCAGATGAAATCCATTGTTATTTTGTTATTCTTCTTCAATTCCTTCTTCGTTGCAGTCTTTTCTCTTTTGGAACTATCATATCCTGTAATGACTGATAGCCAAATATAATACCTTTGTTCCTGTAAAAATACTTTTGTCCTTCCACCCCATAACTCATACTTTAAACCATCATGACCATTAATCAGACGTACTCCATTCTCAGAATAATCCATAATCTCCTTCTAGTGGTTAAATTGTTTCCTAAAGGAACCTACTCTGATACCAATTGTTGGATTACTGAGAGGGGGGGTGAATCAGTAATAGAGAAATATAATCATTTTTAACCATAAAATGCAAGTGTTAAATCAATGTCGCATTATCATCCAATAGTTGCAGAGTAAATAAATAATGAACCAATGAGAAATCATACACATACAAAGTACACCTGTGATTTTACGTGGAAACCCAAAGTGGGAGAAAACCACATAATGTTTTTTCTTATATGTCTTTAAGAATTACATTCATTGGAAGCACCAACTTCCTTTTTTTTCCAGCTGCAATTGGAAGGAGGCTCCAACCCCCTAGTTTCTCAGGCTACAACCTGAGGGAAGATCCAAATCCCCTATACTCTAGCTACAACCAGAAGGAGGCTACAACCCCCTATATTCTTTGGATACAACCGGAATGTGGCTAATAACACCTCTCATTTCCCCATCCAACCACACTGACATAGAATTCAAATGATGGAACCAAAATCACACTATCACTATGAGATATACTATTGTAAAATTGAACCAATCAACTTGTACCAAATAACCTGTACCAATAACCTGTGCCAACATGTACCATGCATCAACCTATCCCTCAACCTGTACCATAAAAAAATGCATCAACCATGCACCAAACTTGTAGAAATAACCTGTCAAAATAGCATGTCCAAAGAACTTGTAATCAACCTATACCATAAAAAAGTGCATCAACCATGCACCAACTTGTACCTCAACATGTGCCATCAATGAGTGCATCAACCATGCACCAAATATGTACCAATCATTAATCAAATACACATAAACTATGACTCAACAAGATGTACCAACATGATCAAATATACACCTCATGTATGTGCCAACTCATCAACTACATGTCTCAACCATGTACCCAACATGTACCTCAACCAAAACCCCTCATCAATTTCATCATCGAAATCTAATCTGATCACGTATAGCTCAAACACTATAACACGAGTATGTACCTCAAACCATGTTCTAGAACCTCACTGTTATACAACCTCTATCTGTACCAATAACTTTAGCAACATACCTCAACCAAAATCTCTCAAACATGAACCAATAGTAAGCTTCAGTAGATCTTCCTCAGATCAACTCTACAACAAGACATAAAATCCCAAGAGGACATCCAACATATTTACAAGGAAAACCCTCAACTTGATTCATAAATTTAACACTACACATATGAAAACCATACCCTTATTTCTTCTTGTTGTGATTTGTTTCCGCGGTTTTGTTGCTGCGAATCCACTGCCGCAATTTTTTTGCTGCGATGTTTCTATTGCACTTTTTCTACTGTGGTTTTTCTATCGCACTTTTTTTGTTGTGGTTTTTCTGCCGCACTTTTCCCGCTGCGATTTTTTTGCAGCATTTTTTCTATTGCACTTTTCCTGGCACATTTTTTCTTCCACACTTTTCCTGCTGCACTTTTTCTACCGCACTTTTCCTGCTGCATTTTTTTTGCTGCACTTTTTTTTCTGTAGTTTTCCTGCCGCACTTTTTTTTCCGTAGTTTTCCTACCACACTTTTTCTGCTGCAATTTTTCTACCACACATTCTCTGCCATAATTGTTCTACTGCAGTTTTATTGCCCCACTTTTTCTATCGCATTTTTCCCGTCACACTTTTTCTTCCACAATTTTTCTACCATAGTTTTCCTACCGCAGTTTTCCTACTGCACGTTTTCTATTGCAATTTTTCTCTATTAATAATATCTTCCCAAATAACCTTGCACAAAAATAGATATTAATGATATTCAAGTTTGATTTAAATGAGAGACCCTTTCCTATTATTTATACTTGTATTTATCTTCCTAAGGGGGTTACCTTCTAACCATCTTAACCCACTTTCCTTATTTTAGGGTTAACCCACTTATAACCAGTTGTCCACTTAACTTAACCACTTTCCATAATTAGTATGTTCTCCATTAACTTTATTATTTAAATAATTTATTTTTCATCCTCTTTGAATTATAGTACACTCATCACTTCACTTTATTATTTAAATAATTTCTTATTTTGAAACAGTTTGACTAATTTGACCTATTGGGGCTTCTAGATGACTCATGAGGGTTCTCCAACTTCACATGGTCATAACTCTCTAAATGTGAGGAGTTATGTGACGTTCCAAATACCACCAAAAATGGCATGACATGTACTATAAATCTAGAATAGCTTTACCTACAAATATATCCAAACACATAATATTATCCATAAAACAAACTTGGGTCCATTACCTAAACCTTTGTTCTATCGAAATTCTCTACCAGACTTTCTTCAAGGGTTGAAATCAATGACAACCAACCCAATTAATCAACAACCCCTACATAAGATAAATACACTAAGTTGGATATTGCATTCAAAGAGATGAAATCTTTTAGTTACGCATGATATGTGACTTGCAAGCTTCTCCTACAACTTTTGGTAGGGTGACTCATCAAAAAGGAAGAAAATTAGGAATTGACTACTTGAATTGTCCTATTTGTAGGGAGTCAAGGATTTTGTAGTATCTCGATTTTCTAAAAAATAGGATTGAATAACCATTTTTGGTTTTGACCTATATTGTATAAATACTCATGATGAAATCAATTTAAAAGAGATTTTTGGCCCAATCTTAAGTCTTAATAAAAATATCTACAAGTTTTGAATATTCAAACTTTTTGTGTTTCATATTATGTGATTTCTCTAACTTTGTTATATCCATATTATTAAATTCTACTAGATGTATCTACTTCCATGAATGTGATCATTTAGTACAACAACTACCATCATAACACAACAAAGGTATCACTAAAGTTTCATACTTCTTCAAATATATTGTGAGTATAAAATAAGACCTATGATTATATTTCATTATCCCTTTTTTAATCCACAGAAGTATTCTTTAAAGTTGAAAATATATTATGGTTTTAAGATTCATAAACAAGCATCACTTATTCTTCTTGAAAGTTAAAGTAATATATATGAGAAGATACATTGGTCTAATTTTCAAATTGTTTTCTTGTTTATATTTTTCTTCCATATTCTAATGCTTTAATTGTCTGAAACATGGAATTATTTGCCTTCTTGTATTAAATATTTAAAAATAAATGAATAAATATACATGCCTAAATTAACAAAAAAAACACTTTGTTTTAGGATAAAATGACTAAAACCAAATCAATTAATATAATGAATGCCTTCACATAGTTTCCTAGCCAGAAACATCTCAATGATTACAATATTCTTATGGAATCGTTTCCCAGGACTCGATTTAAAGAAATTTATTTTTCACTAGGAAAGACAACAATAAAACCTACTCGTTGTTAGTGAACAAAGAGATAGGATGGATAAAATCTTTCACCTGGTGAATCCTTATATCCAATCCTTGAATCAAGAAAGACAAGCACTTGGGCTCACCCAGATCCTAAGAAAACAATGCCAGTAGCCAATCCTAAAAAACCATTGTCAAAGAAAAATACTAAATGTACACCCATAAATCCTCCTACCATAACCTCCTCTAAAACCTCATCTTACACCCTTCCTAAATGGAAAATAAAATATCTTGTTGATTCAATAATTTTTATAATAACAAATCTTGTAATCCCTTCTATCCCTTCAAAACCATGCCGACTTCCAACTCATGAAGAATCTCTTACGAATTCCCCAAAACCATCCTTGATATTCTCTACAACATACTCAATTAATTAGTTTTCTCAAAGTTATATCGAACTTTCTCTTAAATACTGTAATTTACATTGTCAAATACATTCAACTAAATATTATCCTCTTATATCCCCAAAGGAATCAGTTGAGAATTCTCCAAATCTTTCCCCAAAGAAATCTTTTGAATGTTTTTATGTTTGGTTGACAATCCCAAATTTTTCATCCTTAAATACAAAACAAGAACTTTTAGATATCCCTCAAACTACTTTTTAAGAAAACCCTCTAGAAGAAAGATAGATTCTCAAAACTTATATCCATCCCCTTTTTCCTAAGAAATATCAATTAATACTTCAACACCTAATAATGGAAGGGAAAGTACCACATCAAAAACCACCTCCTCCTCCTCCACCAATATTTTTTAATAAATTTTCTTCTATATATGCTCCTTTAAATATTCTATCGAATCTCCATGATTTTCCTGAAAATTATCTGAAGGTATTTCCTATATTTAATGGGGAGGGTGAGACCACAACTCTAGAACATTAGAAAACATTTGATTATTTCACTGAACATCAAGGTCTGGATTATGAATATGTATACATGAGGATATTTTTTCAAACATTTAAGGATGAAGTGATGACAGGTTTTAATGGTTCCCCCCTAATTCAATTAATTCATGGGATGCTCTAGAAACTTATTTTCTTAGGAAATGAGCTAAAAAGAAATATCACTTGTATTTCTTGAATGATTTTGGGAATATTAAAAAGAAACAAAATGAGTCTATCTCATATTTTATCAATTGGTTTAATAAAATTTATAATAAAATTTATAATAAAATTTATGTAGATGTCAAACCATCACAACAAGCAACATAATTCTCTTTTGCAGGGTCTTTTGATATTGACTTTCCCTTATTTATTAGAGAAAGAAGATCCAATACCTTGACTTGTATGAACGATCATGAAGTAGAAATTGAATCCAACATAATTGCATCAGGAAAAGCTAGAGTTTGAAATGAATTATGAGAGAGAGAAAGAGAAAGAATAAAAAAACAAGATAAAGTTGGTACATATGGTACTAAAAACAATCAGGAGGATAAAATTGAAGAGATGTCGAGAATTATCGAAGATTTATCAAATAAACTGGATAGGATGGAAACATAGAGAGGAAGGTAGGACATTAGAAACCAAAATAATTTTAGAAGGTCTTTTAATCCTCCCCAAGTTTTGTAGAGAGAAAGGAGAAATGAAGATCAACCTATACAAGATCCTATCAAAAATGAAAATTTGATTGATAACTTTGAAGAAGATAAAATTTAGGATATAGATGAGGATATTAACATGATGGAAGGTGATCCTTCTAAAGTATATGTGATGTAGGATGACTATGAAAAATATCTATGCTTTAAATCATATTTCAACGAATATGATAGTTAATAATCATCTTGATTCACCATCATCTCAATATAGAGCCTTCTGATATGCATTACAAGTCGAATACAAACCAGTGTAAATACAACCAAAACAAATAATCAAGGTTAACCGGAAAAAACAAAAAATAAAGACAAAGGGAAAGAAATCACATCCCCCAAACAAAAAATTAATCCTCAGGTTATAAATAAAAATGAAAGAGATCCAAAAGAAATAAAAAAAAATAAGAAGTTCTTTTAATCTAGAACATGAACTTAATGAGGTCAAAATATTTATCCCTTTGTTTTTTTTTTACGAGAACGGTTAGGCTGTATTAAGCAACTTTCTGGCAAGCTAGAATAAAAAAGTTACAAATCTAAAGAAGGTTGGTGACCTCTAACAGTGCTGCCAACCTTCTTGTGAATGTCTTGGGAGTCCATTCCCATTTGCTGCTTGAGCTAATTCAAGAAAATGACAAAAAATGCATACATGAGTAAATTCTCACAAACTGTGAGCACAATAGAAGACAGAAGCAAAGAATTAAACTGCGAAGGATGAAATTTCCCCCTTAAAAAAGGGATCCAACTGTTTATGAGAACCTAAAGAAATGTTGGAGGCAACCTCCTTTTCTCTGCATGCTTTGTTGGTCTTTCGCCCTCGAGTAAGCGGTGGAGACAGAACTAAGATGTGTTCAGTTTCAGAAGTTTCCATAGAGCCGCTAGAGGGGACTGAAACAACTAGACTTGCGGGGGTAGGGGGCTCCGGATTTGAGGCCCGAACTTCTCTCACTGCTACTGATTATGGGGGGATGGAATCCAGAAGGCTTTCATCTGCCGAAGGATTTCCCTTAACTACTGTTGTTTCTGGATCTAGGGCTTCGTCTTCCTTCAATGCATCAAAGTTGTTTTTATTTTCTAGAGTTGCCTCTGCTGAATGAGTGGCCTTCTGAGCCTGGGGTAGTGGATCCTTTCACCTTGGATGCCTTCGTCGATTAGATACTAGCTGAAAATCATCTTCTTTGACTGGTCCCGGCACCTCAGGGGCTTTGGGGCAGCTTTTTGCAAAATGACCGTAAGCATGGCACCAGAGGCACTTAAAAGAAATATGCTCATAGTCTAGCTCTTGGATATGGCACCATTCCACCAGGCAGAGCTTAATGGCTTCCGGGAGGCCTTCCTCGAGGTTAACCTCCACACAAATTCGAGCACAGGTATAATGATCTCCTTTCGGCTCCACACTGTCCAGGAAATGCCCTAGCTTATTACCGATGTCCTCCAGAGAACTTCTCCCCCAGAGATGCAAGGAAAGATGGGGCAGCCTAACCCAAACAGGGGTTGCGGTGATCTCGGCTCTGGGATTGAAGTCAAGAGTCCAGAGGGCTAAGAACAACCCTCTCGCCCCCATGAAATAGGGTCCAGATCTGAAAACTAGATCACGATCCTCTGTCCTCGAGAAGCTGAAGACAAAAAAAACCCGGCCTATTGCACAGGTAGAGACTTTTCCTTGTATCAGCGACTTCCAACGAACATCCATCCATGCCTCCACCATTTTGGGGCTGGGCCATAACCCCATAAACTTTCCGATGAGGGAATTTTCTGCTAGAAGAAGGGCAAGATTGCATGGCTCCTCTGGAGATAGCTCCATCAAAGGGATCTCTTCCCTCTTCTTAACAAACTTAGACAAGAAAGAAGGCTTGGATTTCGGTCCTGCCGAGCAGACTAATGCTTCCAAAGGATCTTCTTCCATCTCGGCAGTTGGATTTGGATCCACCGTAGCAGGGCACCGACCATCAGAAAACAAATCACAGAGGCGTCGACCACCAGCAAAGAGGTGCCAACCACCAGCAAACTCGCAGAGGAAGGTCGATCGCTGCTCCAAAACGCGTGAACACTCACTCTGATCCGCGGCGTATGATCTGCTTTTGAATCCGTGCCCCTACAGTCGAGAAACTAGAGCGGAGACGGATAGGGTTTAGGCCCTAGCCGCAATGGCTTCCGCTTCGCTTCATTCTAGACCTATTTTTATCCCTTTGTTAGAAATTGCAAAAAAAACATTTTACAAAAAACAAGTGATGAAAATGATCGAGTGTTTTGTTACAACAACCCAAACAGATACATCAAACTTGCAATATGAAAGGCCTATTACAATGTTCGCAACTTACATTGAGGAAAGAGGAGAATAAATACCCCCATTTTATTTCTATTTAATAGTCCATGAACATATCTTACACAGTTGCATTAATCTAGGATCTTCTCACAATCTAATGCCAAACAAAGCTATGGAGAAGTTAGGATTATAAATCATAATACTGTATCATGACTTGTATTCCTTTGATGCAAGAAAATTTATATTTTTATGGATGATTACATATCTGGTAGTTCACTTAGCCCATATACCTGTAAAATGTGTTATGATGGATATAGTTGTGGAAGATATGCTTGTCAACTATGGGATTCTTTTATCTAGATCTTAGGCAAGTAATCTAGGTGGCTCATTGCAAATGCATATGAATTATTCCATAATTCCAGTATTTGGTGGAGAGAATAGGAGAATTTATAGGGAAACAAAACTTTCTTACAATGTTAGTGATCCTAAACACCCTATTTATTATAACGTCTACTGTAAAGATCAAGAATTGGGTTGTTTCACTTTATTTGTAAATTATGAAATCGAAAATTGTACATAAATTTTGAATAGTTCTTTGAATGAAAATAAGACTGATGAGGGAATGTGGAAAATTTACTTCGATGGAGCTTCCTCTTGGGAAGGTGATGGAGTAGGTATTCTACTGATTTCACTTGCATATGAACTTTTTTCTTCTTCTTTTACATTACAATTTGAAACTTATTCAATGAATAATGTTTGTGAATATGAAGTTCTAGTGATAGGTTTAGAAGTTGCAAAGAAAATGAAAATTTCAAATCTTATTGTATATGGGGGTGCATAATTAATTGTTAAGCAAATAAATAATTTTTATCAAGATAAACATTCTAGGGTGAGATCATATAGAAGTTATTCTTGGGACTTAATTGAGACTTTGTTTTTGACTTTCAATATTCATGCAATTCCGAGAAAAGAAAATAAACAATTTGATTAACTAGTTGTAGCACCAAGTATTTTAAAAAATCATGAAGTGCCAAATCTTAAATATGAAATTAAAATGAAATACATACCTTCAATATCTGACAATCTCAAACATTGGCAAGTGTTTGAACATGACCAACAAAAAAGGGTTTTTGGAATGATTGACGAATTTTCATCAACTCATTGATGAGGAATATGACCAAACAATGAATACATTCATCAAAATAGTCATCCAGACCCTAAATTACAAGATATGATTAATAATGATAAAACATGGCGAAGGGAAAATCAAGTGGGAAATGCAGGTAGCTTCATTGGGGCTATGGATGCTCGTTGGAAATGAAGCAAGGCCTATGATGTCAGGGTCACTACATCATAGGCTATGGATGTTTTTTGGAAGTGTAGAAACACCATGAGAATGAGGAGGAATGGAAATGGGTATCCTTACTACAATACTCAATTAAATTTAGTGTTTTGAGAAAACAACTCTTTTCTAACCTAGATATTTTTTGAAATCTAAAAAAAAAATCCTTGAAGAAGAAAATACTAATAAGAAATTTGACTCCTAATCCAAAATTTAGACTTATATTACGATAAACAACTCTAGAGTAAAGTTGTATCAGTGTGATTCTTTTATATTTTCTATTCATATTCTATAATGGGCATGTTGAATTATGAAATTGGTGGTCATTCAATTCCTTCAATCATAGATTAATATATAAGTGAGAAGAGGAGTTTTTGTGATTTCATGAAGAAAACATCATTCTCTAGGACTATATTATTAATTTTTACTAAAAATGATGACTCCATAACCCAATAAAAGAAACTTGGTCTACATGTTCTTTAGTATCTCGCAGGAAAACACAATCCCCATATAGAGCCAGATATTGTAACATAGTCCAAATTTTATAAATTTGGAAATTTTATAACTTATAAGTTAGGAATAATAAAGCATTTTGGTATTGCAAAAAAAAATACATAAAAACAAATAAATAAAAAAAAATTACTTTAAATTCAAATAAATGAAACAAAATTTTGATTAGAATAGTTTTTCTTATTTAAAATAAAATAAGGCTTACTTATAAACCTTTATTACATATTTGGATATCCATTGTAGTTTTAACAAAGTTTATATATCATTTAGAATTAATATTGACTTTACATTTTTGTTATTATATAGTTTCATATTAATAAATGTGTCTATTTTGTGCATATTAGTCCATGCACTCCAGATAAAAAGATCAACGACCTATATTCGATTGTGCTCCCCCCCACTTGCTGAAATTTTAACAGAAAGGGGGCGTATTAAACTCTACCATGGTCAACCTCTTTTATACATGGCACCCATCCTACAATGGTTCCTCCTAGGATATATGGTTATCCTAACCACACCCGAACCCCTACAATTGACATGGGTTCAACATGCGTCCAATGTCACATCAACCAAAGGAAAACGTAAAAAAATAATTTGTAATTAATTTTCCTCTATTAATTTAATAGCATGCATGTATTTCGTAAGGTAAAAAGGGAAAAGGGTCAAATAATTAATTCATTTTTTATTATAAGAGTCCCACCACCCAATTATAATCTCCTGCAATATTCACCACCATTACTCCATCCATGTACGTGTTTCAGTCAATAACTTCCACGGGTAAATTTAAAACCCTCTTATTATATTGTTACCAATATCAAAATGAAGAAATCACAGTATACAGAGAGTAATAAAGTTCGAAACCCCATAGAATAAGACATTGTCGATAGACATAATGGTGTCTATGATCATGTTTTATCATTTGATACCTTTGTTTTATACCAACAGGTGAAATAAGGTTTCTAGGATTTAGTTGAACACTATTATGTATTGGAGTCTTACGTTACCAAATTTGTAGTTCCTAAGGTTTACCATTTCTTGGAATTTGTAGTATGGTTTTCCGAGAATTATATTCCAATCAAAAGAACCATAATCTCTAAAGTCGGGTCTATTCTTGTTGAATTAAATGCTCAGATTATAAATGCGATGATGAGACGGTCACTTAACCTCGATAGTGAACCATTAAATGAACTCGTGGTAGCTAAATCATTTAGAGAATTGGAACCAAAGGATAGAGTTTCTTTACTATAGTCTTACCTCTGTACGAACCTTTATGTGCTTGGAGATAATGTTGTCATTCAAACAAAGCTTTTTCATGAGACTTCTCCGAAAATAATTTCTATGATTTCTATGATATTAGGGAAAGTGAATGATTTAATAGTTGATGAAATTTCATTAGGGATAATCATCTCAATCTTCCCTATCACAGCCAAACCCATCACTAAATTAAATTATGCTCAATTCATAGCAGATCAAATTCATTATCATCTTTCCAAATTTGAGACTCTCAAAAGATTCAGATACCAGTCTTACCTGGTTCATCTCTTTTTGTTTACACAAGATTTTATTTTAATGCATCTAGGATTAAAATTTGAATATGATATTGGTAATCCTATCTCAGTTTCATACTAGACCTCTATGATTATCAAAAGTCCTATGAATTTTGAATTTTCAGAATATCTGGATCAGTTTATGTGCAAAGTTTACCAAATCATACATAATCAAGAAACGCCTAGAATATTTTCTAAGTGCAAAAAATTGTTACAATTAAGCGCAGAAAAAAGAGTGGGAGACTAGTATATTTTTTAACATTACACTAAAATCAAGATTTATGGCTATCAACTTGCTCCATTTCATTTTCCTATTTTATGACTCCCAAATGTTTTTCTCTTGAATATTTTAGGAAAAGATTGAACACTGATGAAATTCATTTTGTGACTAACAAGTATAAGGTGACCTTTAAATTAAATAAGGAAGTAAGTCATTTCATTGTGAATGCCAAGTTAGCATTGCAGGTTGCAAAAAATATTCTTTCAACTCTAGGATTACAACCAGGGTAAACATGGAATTATGACTCTTATGGCATAATTTCATCAAAAGTAATTTTACATGGGAAAAGTCCTTTTCAGAATCAACAAAAAGAGAAATTGGAGATATTGGAAAACTAAAATAGTTGGAAATACATTCTAAACATTTTTGCAGATCAATGGTAAAGCACCTCACAATTCAACAAAGTCTCTAATCACACAAACTCCACAACATTTTGAAAATACATACAAAAGAAAAAAATCATATTTTTCTTTAAGGAGTTCAGAAACATGGGAAGAAGAATCATCCAAGAAACAAAAATTAGATTAGGAAATTGAAGAAGATGAAATACAATTGCTTGAATAAATAATTCCAAATAAAATGGGCCATGATGTGTTTGTAGAAGGGAGTTTTGCAGTATATCTCAAATGTGTAGCAGCTCAAAATGAGACAGAGTCAAGAACCAGTGATCAATCAAAAGAGTTGGACCAAGTTCAACATTTTATGGAAATTAGAAGGGAAAGTGCACACATTAAGAAAAGTATGATTCCTAAAATCTATGAGCATGATACATATTAGACTCAAATGATCTCATATGTAGACTATGAAAAAGGGAGGTTGAATATAACAGTCATGGAGCCAAGGGATAAATGTTTTGGACAAATATTTATATTATAATTTGAATAATGTTCATCCTTTCTATAAATTTTATTTGCATAGATGATGCAGG
Source organism: Picea glauca (assembly GCA_000966675.3). Lineage (NCBI taxonomy): Eukaryota > Viridiplantae > Streptophyta > Pinopsida > Pinales > Pinaceae > Picea > Picea glauca. The sequence continues at coordinate 1,391,947 of JZKD02S1647383.1, read as the reverse complement.
AGCATCTCTCCACGTCATCCATCCAGCCATCCATCCATGTCGAGCGAGTGCATTCAAGGATGAAAAGAGAGGCGCATCCTCATTTGAAATCTGAATTGAATGTAATTTAATGATTAGGCTAGTGAGCCATGAAGCCGTGCCTTTGCGCAGGCTGTAGCTAAGATAGGCATTTAATGTTTGTATGGATGAGATCTAGATCCGATTCTGGACTAGACAGCCCATTCGATGTGATTGAATAGGGTAGGTAGATTGGAGGGAAGCGCTCAAAGAGCCCCCTCAGGTAAAAGAGATCTGGTATCTCATTTTGAAGTAAGTTGTAATGGTTGTAAGAGAAGAGTCGGAGAGAGCTCGAGAACACCATTGTAAAAACAAGCATTTGCCATTTTAATACAAAGAGCAGTTTTTCTTGCATGTATTATGTGTTATGTCGGTGTCTGTGAGTGTTCTTTTATGTTGTATATGTATACTGTAGTTATGCATTTGCAGGAGTGTGTCTGATTTTAGGTGAAGGTCTTTGAGGCTTCATACCAGGAGGGTGTGACAGAATGCTGCAGGTTCTGAGAGCCGTGCACAGAGGATGCACTTCTGAACTCTGCGGAGTCAGACAAAGACATGTTGTGGCACAAGAAATGGAATCAACAACTCAGGAGAAGACCTCAAGGTTGTTGAACACCTTGGAGGCAAGGTTGTGTGGGAGAAGACACAGTTGCAGACAGAATCTCCGAGGAGTTTTGTAAATCTCTGCCAAGTGGGCGTTGATCACAGGCACAAGGTGCAGTTAGAGGAACTCTGTTGTGAGTTCAGAGAGAGACAGAATCACTAAGGATTCTGTGAAGCTCTGCCAGGTGGGCATTGAGCAGGTGCAAGGGGTTTACAAGGGGATACTTCTGCTGAGGAGTTCGGAGAAGAACCAGAATCACTGAGGATTCTAAGAGCTCTGCGAGGTGAGCATTGAGACATTGTGTAGACGACGCAGAGAGAAGAGAACTCTTTGAGTTCTGATATTTGGAGGAAGAATCCATAGAGGGATCTTCACAGGGTTGATGAACATCCTGATAGACTCAGCAAGAAGTTGCTTGAGAGAGGATAGCCAAGAGGGCATTATATTCTCCATCTGCAGGAGAAGAAAGAAAGATAAAAGCCCGTAGGGGTCTGAGTGTTAAGAAGCTCAGGAGAGATAGCACTATGGGTGCGTGAAGAAACTGTAGAGGGAAAAATTCAAAGGATCCTTCGAGGGTTTAGAGGAAGGGATAAGCTCAGGAGGACGAGTGATTTTATGCACAGGGTCATAACTACAAGGAGTGAAAAGGATAAAGAACTCTTTGTAGAGTTCAAACTTCCCAAAGCTCAGGAGGGACAATGCTTATACATGCACAGTTGAGAACTCAGAGTGAGGAGTCCACAGAGGAGAGAAAGAAGCAAAGGTCGATTTCTTTGAGGAGTTGTAAATTCTTCCAAGTCTGGGAAGAAGGAGTGTGTAAGCTCAGGAGAGCACAGTAGCCATCACATCGATGGGGAAGGAAGATCTAGAGCGTTGGTTTCTATGTCTAGGAGAAGCTTAGGAGAAGCACACAGAAGAGGAGACCGTCAGCCGTCGGATCTCACTCAGATACATGTTAGCCATTGGATCGAGAGAGGATGCTCAGAGTTTAGCCTCTGGAGTGTGCACAGGAGAAGGAGATTGTGGACCGTCGGATGTTCACATAGCATCCCGTAAGCCGTTGGATTAGGAGAAGGCGCACAGAGTTTAGCCTCTGGAGGAGCACACAGGAGGATGGATCTGAGCCATCAGATCCTGAGAAGATGCCCATCAGTCGTCGGATTGGATAGGAGTTGCACAAGGTTTACCATCGAGACTTCAACCATCGAGAAATCGGGAGTCACGAGGACAAAAAAGTCGAGACACTTCAAGTCTTGAAACACCGGGAAGATCTGGACCCTCCATTGGTGGAGACACATGGTGGAGATCGAGGCATCGAGAGTCGGTATATCGACATTCCCGTGAACAAGATATCGAGGAAGTTCATAGTGAAAACCTCAAAAAAATCTGAGCCATCCGTTTTGGGAGACAGGTGTCAGAAATACGAAGAGAGTCAGGATATTCGGCATCGGTAAATCAGAGTTCCTAAGGTTGAAAGAGTTGGGACATCATAAGTCTCGAAATCCCAGAGAAATCAGGACCATCCATCAGAGGAGGACGCATGGCAAAAATTAGCGCCATTGGAGAAAGTCCTGCCAGGAATTGGTTGATCAGCATTTGGGTCATCGGGATATCGGAAATCCTGGTGACAAAGTGTTTATGCATTTTGGAATCGTGAAGTCCAGAACCCCGATAAGTGGGAGCCAGCCGTTGGCATAGCGGAGAGTCGGGATTTGGATGATCGGGAATCCCATGAGAAATTTCATTTTCGCATTGAAAACCCCGTAACGCCGACGAGGGATAAGACTGTTGTCATGGGGATAGTGGTCATGTGGGCCAGGATCCTAGCCAGGAGGGCTAACATGTAAAGGACGAGTCGGGATTCGAGGGATCGCGAATCCTGAGGACGTATGCATTTCAACATCGGAAAGCTCAAAACCCCGATGGGGGGACAAGGCTACGGTCTTGTGAGATAAAGGTCACAGGGACCAAGAGCTTAGCCTGGAGGGCTAACGGGGATTGGAGCGCATCAAGAATTTGAAGCCAAAAAGCTCGATAGGTGGATATAAGGCTGCGTTCTTATGCAGAGCGGTCATATGGACCAGAGGGAATAGCTAGGAGGGGCTAAGGCTGGAAAAGAGCTCATCGATGATCAGAGATTCAAGAGTATATGAACTCTTTGTTACACGTCAAAATTACTCAACTGGATAAGTGTCGCATGTTCCTCTCAATTGTCGTAAGTGTCGCATCTTCCTTACAACTTTCGTAAGTGTCGCAAGTTGTTCACAAGTGTCACAAACATTGTTCAAGCATACTGCCATAACGACGACACTAAGGAGGCACATAAAACATCTGATACACTTGATTTGGAGAAGGGGAACTGGTCAACTGAAGTCAAGGAACTCTTAACACCTGAGAAGAGCTCATAAACAAAGGTTCTTAGGGTGAGCGCTCCTCTACATCAGCCTTAGGAGCACTGGCGCTCCCCTATAAGGCCTCAAGGATTGTTATAACACTTGTATGCCCCTCTGAAGGAGCGCTATCCACCTTTGGAGCGCTAGCGCTCCCCTCAAGCTTCCTAGGGAGTGCTACAGCGCTCTAATGCCCCTTTTGAGGGAGTGTTGCCTAATCTGAGGCATTAGTTGGCCCGTTGAGGAGAATAAGGGGAGGATCTTTCAAGTTTAGAAGGCAGTTGCATTCAAATTCTTGGTTCCATCAGGGGATCCCTGATCTAAGGAGGAAGTTCCTCAACTTGTTCTAAAGATAACTCAAGAGGTTAAGCTCCTCTTAACCTATATAAGTAAGCTCTATGATGGTAAAAATGGAAGGAATTGCCAGCATCAAACCTATGATCTCATAGGGAACACACAGTCAGTCAAAGAAGAAGTGATCAGTGAAGCTGCTATCATCCAGGTTGTGAATCTTTCGAGAAAGGGTTAGACAAAGGGGACTTGACAAAGCTTTCGCATTTCCATCTACGATTGTAAGTATTGCTGTCGTTATTCTCATCAATATGACACGCTTGGCCTATTTCTTTCTAGTTTGTGTCTCATCTCACATGAACCTATCATTGATAGATAGATCTGTTTTCAAGCTAACATAAATAGAGTAGGAAGTGGTCATATCTTGTTTGTCTACAGGAATCAGTGAGGAGCGAGAGTTCRGAGCTCGATTTGGAGCGTGCAGGGACAAACATCGATAAAAAGGTACTGTTGTTCTCCTTCCTTCTCATGTGCTAGTTTGTATGGATTTGAAAGGAAGTCAGTGTCCATGTTAAGCACTTTCTGTCTTAGAGTAGGGTCTATCTCTTTGAGGCAATCTACCTGTCCACAGGGAGATTTTCCTACAACAGAAACTGGCGACTCCACCGGGGAGTCCTCAAATCGAAACTTCTTGTTTTGATTTCTCCTCATAGACCTTATTTTACCCCTTGATCATTTTAGACCTGGTTCACTCCCCTTTTGATTGGTTTCATGAGCTGATTGGCTCCCTAGCCCATCACACCCAGCCTAATTGTCGAAATTGAACTGCAATTTTTTAATTTTTGACATTTTTAAGATATTTTTGAACCTGGTGCCCCTGTCCCTGTGTTAATAGAGTGCCATTTCTCCCTGAGTGCCTTACACAGAGCGCTACAACACTCCTTGCCTTTGGAAACAGAGCGCCAACCCTCCTTTGGCCAATAAACCTTCTAGAATTGTTTTTTTTGGGTTTTTCCTCTGTGTCTCTCTTGCTGGGTAACCTTGTGAGTCAATCCTTCTTCTCTCCAGCTTTGACATCTGTCTTTTTCTTGGAGAACAAACATCTTGCTGTTTGGATTTTGTAACCTTCTTCACTATTGTTGTTGAGTTTTTCTGCCATTTGGATCTTGAAACCCATGCATTGTCTTTCTCTCTTTTTGACTGAACGAAAAACTCAGGTGAAAGTCATCAAAGGCCTACAAGCCTTTTCATTTGGTTTTAGTTAAGATCATTGTTCTTCGACTTTTTCTTTTGGCTGTGAAGTTTGGTTTCTCTTTGATTGTTTCTTTTCTTTCGCTTCTTGTTTTGATCACAACGAGAGGGTGTATTGTTTGTATGATTCTTGCTTGTGTTGGTCTGATTCTCATTCACCCAAAAAGATAATTAGCAAGACGAGCATTGTGTTGAATTAATCATTATTCATATGCAAACAATAAAAACCATCTTCATAATTGATTGTGCATATTAGAAGGTATCTCAAAAGCTTTAGCATCACATCAGGATTTGATTGAAGAAAATTTGTTTGAGGACACTCCTTATTAGTGCTTGTTAGTGAAAAGAACTCTCTCTCTCTCTCTCTCACTTAGATAGATGTTCATTGAAAAGAAATGATTGCTTATCATCTTTGATGCATTTTTTGGACTGAGTCATAATTCCATTCGTTTCACTTCCATGCACCCCTTTTTGAGTAAAGAACAACTATCAGAATCAACGCTAATTAAAAATTATTTAGAACTTTTTCTTTTCTAAGATCCTCCACCAACAGTAGATTAGGCTTAGTACTTTGGATTAGGCTGTGAGCATAACTCCCCAAAGTTTCCAAAAAAAACATTAGCATCTTGAGTTAGGGAGAGTCAAATCCAATTATCGTATAAGTCTGCCTGGGATCCCCCTCTCACACAGGGGTTACACACGAGGTCGCATTCGGGTAAGCTACGGGGACTAACCTTTCGTGGTTTAACTGATTGTGGTGGTCAGATCGTATTATGGGGATCGCTTAAAGGTAAATCAACAATTACTGCGTGGAAGCCTTTTAGTTGATTTCAGGCTCGCTACCCTACCCGTATGTTCGGATCGGACTGTCGACTGTTCCCGCCCAGGGGATGACTGTGAATTGGTAACCTTAGTGGCCATAATATTTAGGGTCTTAAACAAGGTGACAGTGACGGGAAGTCTCACTGTACCTGGAGTAGACATTGGTCAAACTCAGTCAGGCTCCTTGGAGGGTAAATCCACAATTACTACATGGAAGCTTGCACCAAGGCGTAAGTCCGTTAAGCAGGTCGCCATTGTAACTATTCCACCCTATCCCCACCCCTTCTGGACTTGATCACGCGACGTTGGATTTCATAACCAACTAGTACGGTCATCAAAATAAGTTCCTGTTTGCTTGGTTGTGATTCTTAGATTTCTATTAGCGTATTTTGTTTCTTTTCAGTAGTTGTCCATAGATCTTTTTTGCCGACACTTTTTCGCCAACATCGACCCTCCACGCCATTCGCGGAGGCTACAGGGACTTCTTCCAGAAAATATGGAAGGAAACACCCCTTTACCCCCTCATTCTATGGAGGAATATCCTCAACAGAGCGAAGTTCAAAACACTACAAATTCCCAGGAAGAAGTTCCCACACCTTTAGAGAGTTTTCGAATTGTTTCAGAGTCTCCGGAAGCTTTCCGTATTCCGGAGGGATATGAACAACGTGTCCTCCAATTGAATTCCACTGGTGAATTTGTCGTCGTCAATCCTTCTGACATTCTGGCTGGGTCTCATCAAAACCCTTTAGCTGATGACCCTTTTTGGACCGCAGACATTGTTCAAAGTCCGCCGCGTATGGTGCGAGATCTTTATGGAATAGGGATGGGCGTTCACGCACCCATTTCCTACACCGTACCCCTAAACCATTTTACTGGTACCACCACTTTTACTGCCACACTGCCCGTTGATCCGAACATACCGTCCATTGGCCCAACGTCTACTCTTCCCCTCCAAACGATCCATTCTACAATAGTCCCTCACATCCCGACTATTCCAGCCGGTAATGCGGTGGTCAATCAAGCTGCGATTGGCACACCTGTAACACCAAGACCTACACTCCCTTTTGGGTTTAGAGCACTAAATACTCCCACTGCCACTACTACCCAAACCACTACTACCCAAGTTGTACTGGGAAGTTCCATACCTATCCAACAACCTGAAGGGATCGGTCTTGGTGGTCCTAATCCGCTCGGCAGTACCGGACAGTCATTTACGTCTGGTTCTCAAATTCTGGGAACTCTACCTCAAGCTGGGGGGCATCCTCCCACCGGAGGACAAATTCCATTTGGGGGGCACCCTCATGTTGGGGGCAACTGCAATCTGGAGTCTACCATCAACCATATGGACAAAATGCGTCTGCCACACCCAATCTGTGGAATGTCCCTTTTCCAGGAAATCCACAGTTTTCGGTAGGACACAATTCTCAGACTCCGCAACAACCTCCTTATGGACAAATTCCAAACCCAACCTATAACCCGCAATACCCATCTGGTTATCCTCTGCTCACACATGCTTCTCAAAACACCTCAAATCCTGTGTACCCTGATCAAAACCAACCTCATACAAGAGGGCCCACTAGTTACAATTATCCACATAACCCAGTGATTGGCCCCACTAGTGTCCCCATGCCACACCATCATTACCCACAGGTTAACTAACAACTACCTTTTCTAGCTACCCTAGACATTCCAAACTTATCTCGGTTAACGAATGATCTTATTTATCATTCTCCAGTTTGGCCAACTATTCCAGGGAAACTTCCTTCTGATATCCCAAAATTCAACGAAAAGTTCGGAGAAGACCCAAACAACCACGTGATGAATTTCCATTTGTGGTGTTCATCCAACTCCCTCATGGACGATTCTATATGTTTGCGTCTTTTCCAACGAATGCTTATGGGTTCCGCGGGGAAATGGTATATTGAATTACCATGTGCATCTTTTCACGATTTCAACTCTCTCGCCATGTCTTTCCTCACGCACTTCCAACTACCTATTTGATATGAGACAGGTACTGAACTATTAACCTCCCTTCATCAAACAACGTCCGTACATATCTCCGATCATATTCATGAATGGAAAAAACGATGAAGGCTAATCAAAGAGGTCATTCCTGACCAATTGTTAGTGGAATGGTTCACTAAATCATTGTTACCACATATTGCTCGTGACGTTGCCATGGGTGGTGTAGTCACCGAGGAAGAATCCATTGCTCAAGCTCAGTACTTAGACTTAGTCTATTCACAATCCGGTACTCTGTATGAGTTGATACCGAATGCTACATGTGCCACTAACGATCTATCCAAACCATCGTTTGCTTCCCACGTGGATGGAGTTAGTGGGTCTGTCAAAACTCAATCTACTACCCAGTCGGCTGGAACGATTCAGCGTCCCGCTTCGAAAGCCGCTCCCAGCTCGACTGCACCCTCTTCTACCCCCCCTGAAACTCAGGTCTCTGATGTGAATGCAGTCCAATCGACCCCTTCACAACAACCTGGGGGCAAGAAGAAAGAGAGAAACAAACAAAAGAAAAAAAATAATAACGAACAACCAAAAAATCAACCACGAACCCCTGCTGCCGGAAAACAACCACAACAAAAACAAAAATTCCCATGTCTCATTTGTGGTGATGATCACTACACTCGAGATTGCCCACATCACGATGAAGTGGCCAAACTTTTCAAGGGAAATTCACAACCCGCTGTGCTTACTCAGACTTTTCCACAACAACAATCTTTGGTTGCCCAAACCCCCACGCCAGGGGGTAGTTCCAACCAACCCCATGATGAGGCCTCGACAAGTGCCCACATTTACATGTTTAATGGGGTTAATATAACCACTTGCTCTGTTACATATGACACGCCAGTTAAACCTGATAAGCCAAAGACTGCTAACGATTCTTCACCAGACCCATTACCATCCTTTGTTAATCCTTCGTCTGTTAGCCCTCCATCTGGGCCACTTCAGATTGAAAAAAAATCATTTGAATCTATCTTACGCCCTCCTAAGAGCACCATCCGGAAATCTACCTTCAATACTAATTCATGGGCTGCCCAAAATTACAATATTGTAGAATATTTGGCCCAAGCCCCGTGTGCTATGTCTTCCTTGGAAGTTCTACAACACTGTCCCAGCCAACGTAGAATGCTCTTAGCTACTATCGACGCTTTTGATCCTGAGTCATCAGACAACCTCACTTTTAATCTGGATGATCATCAACCACGACTCTCCTACCAGCTAGCTTTCCAAATTGATGTTGTTGTTCACAATCAACAAATTCATCAAACTATCCTGGACGAGGGAGCCTCTACTTGTGTCATGTCCTTAGCTTGTTGGAAGGGCTTAAAATTACCTGCCCTTAACAAATACGCTACGATGTTATGCGCTTTTGATGGACGAGGTTTTCATCCTCATGGATTATTACAATCCTTAGCTGTTCAGTTGGGTGGAAAAACTGTTACCGTTGATGTCGAGGTGGTCGATGCTCCCCTCGATTACAACCTACTACTTGGAAGAAGTTGGTTCTACGCTATGACTTTCGTCGCCTTGTCGATGTTTCGATGTGTACAATTCCCCCATCAAGGCAAAATTGTCACCATCAATCAGCTTGATTTTTGTACACCCGACGCTTGCATCCCTGCCACCAACAACATTCCCTTTTTGGGAGACCACCCAGTTACGTATGAAAGCATTGGTGTTGGCTCGTTGAAAGATTCTAGCCTTATGGGTACTTTCCCTAGACCACTTCCACTTACCACACATCATATTTCCATTGTCAATATGATCTCAACTATGTCTTATCAATCCTTGGAATCATCTGACCCTTGGGTTGTACCTAGTCCTCTGGAATTTGATGTGCTCGGTGACACTATGCCACTTAGCCCAGCCGAGGACACATACGTAGCTATTCAATATGCCTCTGCCTCTCCAGACAATCCACATTTATTGACACCAGATGCATACTCGGTGCCCTCATGGTTGGATTCCCTGTCGTTCTCCGTTGATTACATTTCCTAGATTTTTCCTTCTATTGAATCTATTATGGAAATGCTTAGCATTGACAATCTTCCTTGGGATGATAACCATCATCGATCCTCTTTTCTTCCGCCTTTGGAAGAAATTCATCAAGACATATTCTCTATATTCCCTCCCGATGTTACCGATGCTCTGCAATATCCAATCCTCACACAAGATACTCTCTCTGAGGGGAACATGGGAAACATCTCCACTATGATCGTTATTGATATTTCGATCAAAGAAGGTGTCATGGAAAACATTCACCTTGGTACTAATTGCACACCTGAAGAAGTGGTCTCTTACACCTCTTTGTTTAAGGAATTCCGATGTCTTTGCATGGAGCTACGAGGAGATGCCAGGGATTGACCCTTCCATCGTCGTACATGAAATCAAAACCTACCCTAACGCAAAACCTATTCGACAAAAGATTCGCTCGGTTGACCCCAAGAAAATTGTGGCTATAAAGGCAGAAGTTGAAAAACTTCTCAAATCTGGCTTTATCTACCCCGTCCCTTTGACCGAATGGGTCTCCAACCTTGTTCCGGTTGTCGAAAAACAAGGGACCATCCATGTTTGGGTTGACTATCAAGATCTCAACAGAGCTTGTCCTAAGGACAACTACCCTACGCCCTTCATCGACCAAATCATCGATAATTGCGTAGGGAGCATAATATTCTCTTTCATGGATGGCTTTTTTGGGTATAACCAAATTGAAATCGTACCTACTGATCAACATAAGACAACCTTTATCTGCCCTTGGGGAACTTTTGCTTATCGAAAGTTACGATTTGGCCTAAAAAATGTTGGTGCCACTTTCCAGCGGGCCATGTCATATGCTTTCGACAATATCTAGCATATCATGGAGCCTTACCTCAACGATTTACCTGCCCATTCATCCAATCGATCCGATCACATTGCTCACTTGCGGGCGATTTATCTTCGATGTCGGTTCTACCGTATTCGCTTGAATCCACACAAGTTCATTTTTTCTGTCGAATCTGGTCAACTCCTCAGTTTCATTGTCTCCAAAGATGGGATCAGGGTGGATCTTTTAAAGATTAAGGCCATTCTAGACTTACCCCCACCTACCAATTTAACCCAACTCCAAAGTTTGCAAGGCAAAGCAAACTTCCTTCGTCGTTTCATCTGCAACTATGCTGAGATCACTAAAGGATTTATGCAATTACTGCAAAAGAACACCCCTTTCATTTGGGATGACACCGTCCAATGGTCATTCGATGCTCTTAAGCATGCCTTGACCCACACTCCCTTGTTACAGTCTCAGGAGTACACAAAGGACTATATGCTTTACTTGGCTGCCTCCACTTCCACTATTGAGATGGTGTTAGTTCAGGAGGACCCTAACGGCGAAGAACATGTGATTTATTATATGAACAAGAGTCTATCTGGACCCGAACTCTGATATTCACATGTCAAGAAATTGTCTCTAGCAGCCTTCATTGCTATCTAGATATTCTTCCATTACATCTTATTACGCAACACCACGGTGATCGCAGACTCCAACCCCATGTACCATGTCTTGACATGTCAAGTACTTGGGGGAAAATTTTCTAAATGGATCATTATTCTTCAGGAATTCGATTTGGAGTTTACGAAGGCCAAAGCCAAAAAATCCCTAGTCTTTGCAGAGCTTATCTGTGCTCTCCCTCATGCCGATGAAAACATTGAACCTAGAGATTCTTTCCCTGATGAATCTCTCTTCCTCATCAACATCTCCTATCCTTCGTATGGAGACATTCTCCTCTACCTTAAAACTCAACATTTTCATCCCAACATCTCTCACGAAGAGCGTCGACGCATTCATCACCACTCTCACCATTATCTCATCATTGGTGACACCTTGTATCGTCGTGGTATTGACACCATCCTTCGGCGATGTCTGATTCATGAGGAGGTTGAACGCGTTTTGAACGATTGTCACCTTGGTGCCTGTGGCGATCACCTTTCCGGGATGGCCACAGCCCAAAAAATCCTATGTGTCAGCTACTTTTGTCCCTCGATCTTCAAAGATTGCATCGAGGCCATCAAAAAATGCCCACCCTGCCAAGTCTTTAACAAGAAGGCATGCACCCACCCTTCTATGCTGCCCCCCATTATCGCCATCGACCCCTTTGCCAAGTGGGGTATCGATTTCATGCAGTGTAAGCCTACCTCAGTCGTGGGGCATGGTTACATCATCGCCGTCATCGAATACTTCACCAAATGGGCTGAGGCTATGCCTACCTTCCTGAACGATGGTCGTACTGCAGCTCTGTTTCTTTTTAACAATATCATAACTCGTTTTGGTGTACCACGTGCCATTGTCACTGATCATGGTGCACACTTCAAAAACTAGATGATGAGAGAATTACATGTCAAATTGGGTTTTCTCCATGAAAACTCATCCCCTTACTACCCTCAGGCTAACGGACAAGTTGAGGCCATCAACAAAGTCCTAAAAACCATGATCCAATGCATGGTAGAGGAAAAAAAAAATCATGGAATTTACAACTTTTCTCCGCTCTCTGGGCTTATCACACCTTTGTGAAAAATTCAACTGGATTCAGTCCTTTACAGTTGGTCTATGGCATTGAAGTTATTTTACCAATCGAGTGTGAGATTCCATCACTCAAACTGAAAGTAGAACTCCTTCCCCATACTTCTGCTGAAGAAGAACGATTCTTATATCTGTCCAAGTTAGACGAAACACGTCGTGATACTACTCTCGCTAATGAGACACATCAGAAACAAATTAAGAGTCAATACGACAAATCCGTCCACCCTCGGACTTTTGCAAAAGGAGACTTAGTCCTCATTTATGACCAAGCTCATGATAGATTGGGAACAGGAAAGTTAGAACCTATGTGGCACAGTCCTTACATCGTGAAGTGTGTCCTACATAGAGGTGCCTACGAATTAGTAGATCATGATGGAATTTCTCTAGTAGAGCCCCGAAACGGGCTTTACCTTAAAAAGTACTATGCCTAGATCACCTAGCATATGTACTCTATACATTATTGCATTTTAGTTTGGTGTGTATATTTCTTTCGCATGCTCGAGTCTTTACCGTTGCCACTCATGATTGTGCTTGTGTTTTCATGCGCAGATGACGTCTTCATTTCCTATATTTTTTGGGTTCGCGGATGGCGCTAGTCGACATACCCAGAACATTGCTTCGACAACATGGGTTATTTACCAATTTGATGAGGTGGTGAGTTTAGGAGGTATCTGCTTAGGACCAGCAACCAATAATATGGAAGAATATCATGATGTCATCGGACTGTTGACCCAAGCCTCCTCTCTAGGTATCTCTCGTATCATTGTTTACTTAGACTCCCAACTCATGGTCTATCAACTCAATCGTATCTATGCTATCCATAGTCCTATCCTACTACGTCTCCACTTACAAGTTCGTCGTCTTGAACGAATGTTCGATTACATTGAATATAGACACATTCCAAGAGAACTTAATAGTGTTTCGGATTCGTTATCTAATTATATCATGGATCGGTATCTTGCCCACATATAAGAGTTAAGGAAAGAAAAATTGTACATTACATGTAAATAAAAACACATCACAGACATCATCATGTACAAATCATTGGCACTGTAAAAAAATTGAAACTGTATATATATATATATGTATGGTGTGACTGAAATGTTTGGATTACATCAAAAAGTATATAGAAGAGAAAAATATTGGGTCTTTCCACCCATACAATGTCGCCTGACAAGGCATACAAAAAATGATCACCAGAGAGACTCTAATCTCTCTGCACTACATTGTGCTATGAGTAACACATCACCACATGCACTACGTGCCTCAATAGAGAATTGATATTCTCTGGTACTCCCACAGTGTGCCTCTGCAGATGTAAAGGCACTTCTCCCCTCCGCAGGGGAGGAATTCCCATCATAAGGCCTTGGAGGTTTCTTTCGACCTCCCAGAGACCTATCACTGGTACTACCAGATCTGTTGCAACTGGGATGCCCCCACGACATCCCAGTATTGGTATATCGGTCGGGTGCATTATTCCCTTGTCTGCATGTTGAAGACAATACATCTGTTAACAAACTTTTCTACATACCCAAAAAAATATATATATACATCAAAAACCTAAAAAAAAAAAACTAGACAAGGTATGGCTCAGTCTCTTACCTAACACATCCTAGTCTTCGCCTGCGAGTAAAATCAAATCCATGTTCCCGTGTAAATCTACCTCAGCATACGGGAAGTCCTCTATCCATAGATATTGTCGTCTCAGCTAGGCAAAGAAATCGCTAGTGAAACAGAACTTTGACTCCGCTACCAGCCTCGGAGACATACTGGTCCACCTCTCCATCCTCGGTTCATCCACTGGTCATGCCACCAATGCTATTTGAGGCTGCACCTAGGGGATACACTCTAGAAAAAATGAGACCAAAAATGAGCCATAACCAAACTGCTTCTGTCCTGTCCTACACTGTGAAATCTGTTCCTTCACATTTTGAAGGAACCCTTCACTCTAGTTGAACAGTGTTGGTTCCAAACACTGAACACCGTAAGGCACCTACGATCTTGATGCCATATGCACGCTAGTACTTTCCGTCACACTCGTGATGGCAAACAGTATAGACCGGAGGGGTAGCTCTCGAATGTCCTTGATAGGGATTCTACCCCCTACCAAGCTTGATCCTAGGATACAGTGGCGTGCTAGATACACGTCCACGTGTTCAGGTAGTGCCCTTTGCCCGGAGAAAGATATGGGGACCCCTCTTTTCAAGAGGCCAGTCAAAAAATACATTTCTTCTAACTCAATGGTTAAAAGTTGTGTGCCAATCCAGAATCCTTTCTCTGTAACATCCCATAGGCCGATCATATGCTCGAGCAATAAAATCTCTTTCTTCATTTTTTGCAACTTGAAGAATTTGAGCAAGCCACAAGATCGCAACACGACCCGTGTGCAGGGGCTCCGCAAGGAAGCTAAGTCATCCATCTCATGTTCTCTTTCTTTCCACTCAATCATGGTCGCCGAAGTTACCTACAAAACAAAAAAATAAAGAAATTCATTATTTCCACGTTTTGGCAATTTTGACAATTTTCAAAATCAATTTAAAACATGAAATAATATGTCCAAATCATTTAAAAGTGACCACACACTCTTTTATAACCACCACACCCTCTCTTAACCATTTAACATCCATCATATAAAAATGAAATGTTTTCAAATGCAAATGGTTTCTTTGTGGTTGTGTGGGCACACGTGAGGGTTTTATCACGGATTCCTTGCCAAAAAATGACCTATCTAATTTACTATTGAGGCATTGGCATCTTAGCCATCTTTTTCTAGAACGTTTTAGAAAAAAGAATCCCATTTTTCCATTTATTTTCAAAGAGGCCGATTTGGTTTTGTTTGGGGCAATTTAGGAATTCATATTTTAAAATAAATGATGCTACGAAAATGAATACTAAACCATGTAATTGAAATAATAAGAGATGGATATCTACCTGGTCTGAACGGCAAGTGAAATGGTTAACTGTAGCTCCGACAGAAGACAAAACAAGATCCACCTCAAATGAGAATCTCCACTACTCCAAAATCCTTGTGCAAAATGAAATGGTAAATGAAATTTTCAATGCATTGTTATTTATAAATTTTCATTTTTCATAAGGTATGGTCATTTATGGGTTTCTCTAACAATATGTTGGCTTCACTAAAACCTGGTTTGTAGTTTTGACACCACAGGTTTCCTGGTAGTCCTAATGGATTCTTTACCTTGTCACACTTATGAGCATAGTCTTAGTTCATTCTCGAGCTCGATAATATGAGAATGTAACTGGGTAAACTTTTATCTCTTTTTCGGACTTGTACGGATACATGAACACACGAAAAAGGAACCCCCCTGGAGTCATCTTTAAACTCTTTTCAAACTCTCTAAATATGAAAAGATTGTCGAGTGATATTGCTTCATTTCACGCTCATTAAAAGGTTGGAAAGGGTGTCTGTCGAGCGATAGTTTATCTCTTTTTAGGTCTCGTTAGACTACTGTATGAAAAAGGAACTAAGAGAGTTCTCTTTTAAGTGTTTTTCCAAACTCTATAATCCTGAAAAACCTTCGAGTTTTCTGTCTTTGGACTTGTTAAAACACACATCGACAGGCCCATATGGGACCGATCCCTTACTTCTTCCAGTTCATTAAACAAAGGAAGAGAAACTTACTGAAGGTGAGTTATATCGAGCATGTGTTATCCTCCTCGAGCTCATTAAACCAAAAAGAGGTACTCATACATTTGGATGTGGGAAAAATTGAAAGGAGCAAGCCAAGCAGTCTCTTGAGAACATCATCCAACACTTCTTAGAGTCGCCCTTGAACACGACACTTTGTCATTTGCACATATCATAATCCACTGAACCTCTGTATTGAGCCAATCCTTTGAGTCCCTTTCACTCCTTTGGGTCACCCAACGCAAGTCACCATATCCACTGCATAAGTGTTTGTCCACGTCATGTTTTGCTATTGTGCCTCAGTGTTCAAGGGAAGTATCTGCCTCTAGAGTCAACCATACCAAATATCTTGCCTCAAAACCTGTGTCAGTCCATGTCCATTTGATCTACAAATTACATCTCTATGTCTGTTTCGTGTCGTTGATGGGGGATACATCAAGGCCCTCCCTCGATGAGTCTATTCCTGTCGACTTCAACACATTATCCGGGAATTAGACTTAGAAACT